>ML334576.1:0-39654 GCA_005239505.1 Nicotiana paniculata
TATATATATATATATATATATATATATATATATATATATGTATGTATGTATGTGTGTGTGTGTGTGTGTATGTGTGTTGGATCGGGCTGTCCACTGCAACACTTGTGTGTATTCATGGTACTTGCTGAGTACGAGTGTTTAATGTGAGCATGAGATACTGATAGTGGAGTCACGAGTGACTGAGAGGCTTGCCCGAGAGGATTTATTGTGAGTGATACTGTGCCCGAGGGGCTTATATTCTATGAAACTACCGTTTTCACTCTTCTTTACACTGAGCCTCTGATGATTATGTTGGGCAAATGTTTTTATGCGAGATTTTTAAAATGGAAACTGGAGTTTCATGAAATATTTGGAATGTAAATTCCTGACTTGATTATTCATTTCCACTGTTGCTCATTATATGGATTTACATGATTTATAAATGCTCGTCACTACACTCAAGTTTTTAGTTACTTTGATTACTTACTGAGTTGGCGTACTCACGTTACTCCCTGCACCTCTGTGTGCAGATCCAGGTACCAGACCATTTCACTAGTTGATTTTCGAACAGGCTTGGAGTTTGTTCGAGGATCGAGGTAGCTGCTCAGCGTCCCCAGCTCACCTCATTTTCTTTCCTCAGTTCATAGTTTTTGGTCTTTTGTACTTCAGGCTTTGTAGTAGCAAGTCACCTTATTGTACATTGTATTTACAGTCCTAGATGCTCATGACGGTTGACTCCAAGTTTTGGGGAAATGTATAAATTGTTCATCTCATTCTGCTGTTTTAAAATTTGCTAATTTTGGGAAGTTATGTAATATTATGATAGTCTGCATTGGTTGGCTAGCCTAGTTCCATGATAGGCGCTATCACGGCCGGCTTAGGATTTTGGTCGCGACAAGTTGGTATCAGAGCCTAGGTTACATAGGACTCAACGGTCATGAGCAGGTTTAGTAGAGTCTTGTGGATCGGTACGAAGATGTCTGTACCTATCTTCGTGAGGCTGCAGAACCCTTAGGAACAATCTCATTTTTCTTGAATTCTGTCGTGCCATTTTGTTGATTCCGGAAATCTAAACTTCTGTTGTTTCATTCTCTCACAGATGGTGAGGACTCGCGCTACCGATCAGAGTGATCAGCCAACAGCTTGACCAGCGAGAGGGTGAAGGCCGCGGTCGAGGCCATGGTAGAGGTAGGGGGCTAGCCCGTGCAGCAGCCAGGGAAGTACCAGTTGGTCCCCCTACTATTCAAGATCAGGTTCTCGCCGCAGATGCTCCAACGGGAAAGGCTCAGGCACCGACAGTGCCTATTGTTATTCTCTTCAGGAGAACTTGGCCTAGATCTTGACTGTGTGTACCACCCCTGCTCAGGCAGTTGCTTCTACTTTTCAGGCCGGGGGAGGCAGTCAGACTCTAGTTGCCCGGACACCTGAGCAGGTTACTCAGGGCCATCAGACACCGGGGGCGGTTCCAACCCAGCCAGTTGCTCCAGTTCAGGACTTCGTGGTTCCAACTATGCCAAATGATGAGCAGCGTAGGCTGGAGAGGTTTAGTAGACTTCAGCCTTTGACATTCAGTGGTGCTGAGGGCAAGGATGCCCAGGGTTTTCTAGATAAGTGTCTGCGGATCCTTCGTATTGCTGGGATTCTGGAGACCAGTGGGGTCTCGTTTGCTATTTTTCAGTTTTCTGGCGCTGCTTTCACTTGGTGGGAGACCTTTGAGAGGCGTAGGCCTGTTGGTTCAGCATCCCTCACCTGGAAGCAGTTCTCCACTATCTTCTTGGAGAAGTATAAACCCCAGTCTCACAGGGAGGAGCAGCGCAGGCATTTTGAGCAGCTGTGCTAGGGGGAGCTATCAGTGATGCAGTATGAGATGCAGTTTTCGGAGTTGGCTCGTCATGCCACCGAGTTGGTCCCTACTGATAGGGAGAGGATTAGGAGGTTCGTGGATGGATTCACTTATCAGCTCCGCCTTTTCATGACTTGGGAGATAGTATCAGGGGCTACCTTCGAGCAGGTTATTGATATTGCTCGAGATATTAAGTCGGTTCACCGCCAGGAGCGGGAAGAGACGGAGGCCAAGAGGCCTCGTAGATCGGGTGGTTCTAGTGGTGCTCCTTCCAAGGGGCAGTTTCAGCATGGTAGAAGACGTTCGTTCAGGCCTCCTCGGACAGACCGCCCAGCCCATAGTGGTACATCTTCGGGGCATAGTCCTCGTAGTTCTCAGCTAGTTCATCTTCATTCGGTGCCCTTCCAACCCGGAGTGCAGCTCGAGCACCATCAGTTCAGGGTTCCTCTATGCATGGTTCTCCTAGTGGCCATTCTGGTACCAAGGGTTCCTTTCAGTCCCCGTCTCCAGCTCCAAGGAGTTGTTATGAGTGTGGAGAGTTCGAGCACATGAGGAGCTAGCCTTCGACTTCAGCTCCAGTTACTTCACCACCCACTCAGGCAGCCAGGGGTGGTAGTCAGTCAGCTAGAGGCCGCCCTAGAGGGGGAGGTCGAGCGGGTGGAGGTTAGACCCGTATGTATGCGTTTCCAGCCAGGCCAGATGCTATGGCCTCCGATGCAGTGATCGCAGGTATTGTCTCAGTCTGTCGCCGAGATGCTTTGGCTTTATTTGACCCTGGTTCTACATATTCCTATGTTTCATCATAGTTTGCCCATTTTTTGATATACCTCGTGAGTCTTTAGTTACGTCTGTTCATGTGTCGACTCCGGTGGGTGATACTATTATTGTGGACCATGTGTATCGGTCGTGTGTGACATCTATTGGGGGTCTGGAGACCCAAGTGAACCTACTGTTACTCAGCATGGTCGATTTTGATGTGATATTGGGCATGGATTGGTTATCTCCATGTCATGTTGTTGTTGCCACGCTAAGACCGTGACCTTATCTATGCTAGGATGTCTGAGGGTTGAGTGGAGAGGTTCTTCTAAGTATGTTCCTAGCAAGGTGATTTCCTACCTGAAGGCCCAGTGCATGGTTGAGAAAGGGTGTTTATCATATCTGGCTTTTGTAAGGGATGTCAGTTGTGAGACTCCCTTATTGATTCGGTTCCTGTGGTTCGTGACTTTCCGGACGTGTTTCTTACAGACCTACCAGGCATGCCACCTGATAGGGATATTGATTTTGGTATTGACGTGGTGCCAAGCACTCAACCTATTTCTATTCCACCTTATCGTATGGCACCAACGGAGCTAAAGGAATTAAAGGAGCAACTTCAGGAACTCCTAGATAAGGGGTTCATTCGGCCTAGTGTGTCACCTTGGGGTGCACCGGTGTTGTTTGTAAAGTAGAAAGATGGTTCTATGCGTATGTGTATTTATTATCGGTAGCTGAACAAGGTTACAGTGAAAAACCGATATCCCTTGCCTCGTATAGATGACTTGTTTGATCAGTTGAGGGTGACAGGGTATTTTCCAAGATTGACTTGTGTTCCGGCTATCATCAGTTGCAGATTCGGGGGCCAGAAATTCCGAAGACTACTTTCATGACTAGATATGGTCATTATGAGTTTCTGGTTATGTCATTCAGGTTGACCAATGCCCCAACAGCCTTCATGCACTTGATGCATAATGTATTCTGGCCTTATCCGGATTCTTTCGTCATCGTGTTTATTGACGATATATTGGTGTATTCCCAATCTCGGGAGGATCATGAGCAGCATTTGAGAGTTGTACTTCAGACCTTGAGAGAGAAGAGATTGTATGCAAAAATTTTGAAGTGTGAGTTCTGTCTTGATTCAGTAGCGTTCTTGGGGCACATAGTGTCCAGTGAGGGTATTCAGGTTGATCCGAAGAAGGTAGAGGCGGTGTAGAGTTGTCCTAGACCGTCATCAGCTACCGAGATTCACAGCTTCCTTGGTTTGGCAGGGTACTATCGCCGTTTCGTAGAGGGGTTTTCATCTATTACAGCACCTATGGCCAGACTGACCCAGAAGGGTGCTCAGTTAAGGTGGTCTGCGGAGTGTGAGGAGAGCTTTCAGAGGCTCAAGTCAGCTTTCAATACAACTCCGGTATTGGTTTTGCCTACGGGTTCAGGTTCCTATATAGTATACTGTGATGCCTCGAGAGTTGGCCTTGGAGCGGTTTTGATGCAGGACGGTAGGGTGATTGCCTATGCGTCTAGAAAATTGAAGGTGCACGAGAAGAATTATCCAGTGCACGATCTTGAGCTAGCAGCTATTGTCCACGCCTTGAATATTTGGCGTCATTATTTATATGGAGTGCATTGTGAGATTTTCACTGATCGCCGTAGTTTGCAGCATCTACTTAAGCAGAAGGATCTGAATTTGCGTTAGAGGAGGTNAGTTTGGGGAGTCTAGCCTACCTTCCAGTAGCAGAGAGACCTTTAGCACTTGATGTTCAGGCTTTAGTGGGTCAGTTGGTGAGATTGGATCTATCAGATCTCCCGCGGGGTATTAGCTTGTGTAGCATCCAGGTCTTCTCTTTATGATCATATTAGAGCACGCCAGTATGATAATCCACACTTGCTCGTTCATCAGGACAGGGTCTGTCACGGTGATGCCAGGGATGTGGTTATTGGTCATGATGGGGTCATGAGGATGCAGGGCCGGATTTGCGTGCCCAATGTGGATGGACTTCGAGATTTGATTCTAGCTGAGGCCCACAGTTCGCGGTATTCCATCCATCCAGGTGCCTCAAAGATGTATCAGGATCTGAGACAACATTATTGGTGAAGGCGGATGGAGAGGCATATTTTTGAGTTTGTGGCTCGGTGTCTCAACCGTCAGCAGGTCAAGTATGAGCACCAGAGACCAGGTGGATTGCTTCAGAGATTAGATATTCCAGAGTGGAAGTGGGAGCGGATCACCATGGACTTTGTAGTTGGGCTTCCACGGACTTCGAGGAGGTTTGATGCTATATGGGTTATTATGGATCGGCTGACCAATTTCGCGCACTTCATTCCTGTTGGCACTACTTATTCTTCAGAGCGGTTAGCTGAGATTTATATTAGGAGATTGTCCGTTTGCATAGGGTTCAGTTTCTATCATTTCTGATAGAGGTACTCAGTTCACATCTCAGTTTTGGAGGGCCGTGCAGAGGGAGTTAGGTACTCAGGTTGAGTTGAGCACAGCGTTTCATCCTCAGACTAACGGGCAGTCGAAGCGTACTATTCAAATTTTGGAGGATATGTTGTGTGCCTATGTCATTGATTTTGGGGGTTCATGGGACCAGTTTCTACCACTCGCAGAGTTTGCATATAATAATAGTCATCATTCGAGTATCTAGATGGCTCTGTACGAGGCTTTATATGGTAGGAGGTGCAGATCTCCGGTTGGTTGGTTCGAGCCAGGCGAGGCTAGGCTATTGGGCACAGACTTGGCAGGATGCGTTGGGTAAGGTGAAGTTGATTCAGGAGCGGCTTCGCACGGCGCAGTCTAGGCAGAAGAGTTATGCGGATCGTAAGGTTCGAGATGTGTCTTTCATGGTTGGGGAGAAGGTGCTGCTGAAGGTGTCACCCATGAAGGGTGTTATGAGGTTCAGGAAGAGGGGAAAGCCGAATCTCCGGTTCATTGGGCCTTTTGAGGTGCTTCAAAGGATCGGGGAGGTGGCTTATAGGCTTGCCTTGCCTCCCAGCTTATCGAGTATTCCGGTGTTCCATGTTTCGATGCTCCGGAAGTATGTTGGTGACCCGTCTCATATTTTGGACTTCAGCACGGTTCAACTCGAGGGTGATATGTCATATGAGGTAGAGACAGTGGCTATTTTGGGTCATCAGGTCAGAAAGCTGAGGTCCAAGGTTATAGCTTCAGTGAAGGTTTAGTGGAGAGGGAAGCCGTTGGAGGATGCCACCCGGGAGACCGAGCGGGAGATGCAGAGCATATATCCTCACTTATTCGAGACTCTAGGTATGTTTCTAGATCCATTCGAGGAAAAACGTTTGTTTTAGAGGGGGAGGATGTAATGACCCGACCGGTCGTTGCGTGAGATTAGCCTCGTTTCCCCCGTTTCTTCTTTATCGTATGTTTCTTAGACTATTTATGTTGTGTTGGATCGGTTGGTCCGGGTTCGGAGTGGTCGTGGTGAGAACAGAGACACTTAGTCTCTTAAAGTAGCTTAATAGTTGAAAAAGTCAACTAGGAGTTGACTTATTGGTAAACGACCTCGGAATGCGGATTTTATAGCTCGGATAGCTTCGTTAGGTGATTTGAGATTAGGAGTATGTTCGGAATGAAGTTTTGATGTCTAGTGTAGAGTTAGGCTTGAATAGGCGAAAGTTAGTTTTTGGCAATTTCCGGTCGATAGGGGAAAATAGGCTATCAGGGTCGGAATGGAATTCCGGGGGTTGGAGTAGGTTCATAATGTCATTTTGGATATGTGTGCAAATTTTCAGGTCAATCGGATGTGTTTTGGTTGGTTTCGGCATCATTGGCGAAATTTAGAAGTTTCAAAGTTCATAGGCTTGAATTTGATGTGAGTTTTGTATTTTTGTGTTGTTTTTGGTGTTTCGAAGGCTCGACTAAATTTGAATGATGCTATGGGATATGTTGGTAGGTTTGGTTGAGGTCCCACGGGCCTCAAGTGTATTTCATATGCTTAAACGGGCACTTTTGGTCTTTGGGGTATTGCTGGTTTTCTGGTGTTTTAGCAACAGTGGTTTGTTCATTGCGATCGCGTGAGTTCATCCGCTATCGCGTAGAGTAAAGACTGAGGCAGGCATATTTTATATATTCTATCACGTAATAAGGTTTGCGATCGCATAGGTAGGGCAGTCTTGAGCAGAGCGATTGCGTAGAAGAAAATGGGGGTGCGTGAGGTTGTTGCTATTGCTCTTCGCGACTGCGTTACTGCGTACATGCTCACATTGGTCAGGGAGTCGATGCTTTGCGATTGCATGGGTAATTGTGTGATCACGATGTGTAAAATTTGGAGGCAGTAAGTTTGTTCTTCGCGATCGTGTGGGTGGTCCCACGATCGCAGTGAGTTAATGACCTGGGCAGGCAGTTTTAAGTTCTAATTTCGGGGGTTCTTGGCCATAACTCAATATTCCATTAGAGAGCTCGGGGGAAGGAGATTTTGGACGATATTTTCAGTGGAATTCTTGTAGTAAGTGTTCTTCAATCATTTTTTGTTCAATTTCATGAATTTGTCTTGATTTTCACCATGCAATTTGAGGAATTAAAGTAGAAAAGTTGGGAAAAATGAGAGGAATCTTTGGAAATTTCTTTTGGTGATTTGAGTGGGCTATTGAGGTTGGATTTTGGTAAATTTGGTATGGGTATACTCGTAAGGGAATGAGGATTCTAGTTTTGTGATTTTTATCGAATTTCAAGACGTGGGCCCGGGGCTCGGGTTTGACCAATTTCGGGAATTGTGCTTAAAATTGATAGCTTTCGATTGGGATTTGTTTCTTTAGAGTATCTTGATGATGTTAATATGGTTTTGGTTAGATTCGGAGAATTTGGGAGCCAATTCGAGGGGCAAGAGCATCGCGGAATAGCTTTTGGGCTGTTTTGAGGTAAGTAACGATTGTAACTCTAAACCTGAGGGTATGAAATCCTGGTATTTGATATCGTAAATGAGGTGACGCACATTATAGGTGATGAGTGTGTGGGCGTGCACTGATAGGGATTGTGGCTTGGTCCATCCCGTAGCGACTATTAAGCCGCGTATTCGATTTGAAACCTTAAGACATCCTGTTTTTTTGAAATTTATACTTGTTTATGGGTTGTGATCCATGCTTGGGGCCTTGTGCCGACCTGTTTAGACCCTCAAAGGTACTTTTACACTATTCTTACACTATCCTGATAAAAAAATTGTGAACTCAGTCACGTTTTCTACTTGTTGTTATTTTCACTGTTATCACACTATTTTGAAACTCTGAGAAGTATTTTGGGCTGAGTCCCGTAAGTTGAGATGAATTTTCCAAGTGGCTTGCTAGGATGACTGAGTGAGGACGAGCGCCGAGTATGTGAGGATAGTTATGGGATGGGCTGCACACCGCAACAACATAGATTATATATGGATCGGGATGCACGTTGCAGTAATATATATATATATATATATATATATATATATATATATATATATATGGATCGGGCTGCACACCGTAGCAATATAGCGCTTGGGATGTAGGAGCCCTCCAGAGTCTGTACACCCCAGTGGGCACAGTCAACTATTATATGGAATGGGCTGCACGCCGCAACGTATGTTATAAGTATATATATATATATATATGTGTGTGTGTGTGTGTGTGTGTTGGATCGGGCTGTCCGCCGCAACACTTGTGTGTATTCATGGTATTTGATGAGTACGAGTGTTTAGTGTTAGCATGAGATACTGATAGTGGAGTCACGAGTGACTGAGAGGCTTGCCCGAGAGGCTTTATTTTGAGTGGTACTGTGCCCGAGGGGCTTATATTCTATGAAACTACCGTTTTCACTCTTGTTTACACTGAGCCTCTGATGATAATATTGGGCAAATGTTTTTATGCGAGATTTTTAAAATGGAAACTGGAGTTTTATGAAATATTCGGAATGTAAATTCCTGACTTGATTATTCATTTCCACTGTTGCCCATTATATGGATTTACATGATTTATAAATGCTCGTCACTACACTCAAGTTTTTAGTTACTTTGATTAATTACTGAGTTGGCGTACTCACGTTACTCCCTGCATACCGGACCATCTCACTAGTTGATTTTCTGACGCGCTTAGAGTTTGTTCGAGGATCGAGGTAGCTGCTCAACATCCCCAGCTCACCTCATTTCCTTTCCTCAGTTCATAGTTTTTTGTCTTTTGTACTTCAGGATTTGTAGTAGCAAGTCACCTTATTGTACATTGTATTTACAGTACTAGATGCTCATGACAGTTGACTCTAGGTTTTGGGGAAATGTATATATTGTTCATCTCATTCTGCTTTTTTAAAATCTGCTAATTTTTGGAAGTTATGAAATATTATGATAGTCTGTATTGGTTGGCTAGCCTAGTTCCATGATAGGCGCCATCACGACCGACTTAGGATTTTGGGTCGTGACAGAAGGGAATGTCGGTAAACTGAAATCAAAGGAAAATAAGGAAACATGGAAGGTTCAGAGAAGGTTTGCATTTATGGTTGCTTTTTTGGGGCATGTAGTTTTCCCGGAAAGGGAAGGGCGCATTGACATCTGCTTGGCAGGTGTAGTTGAGGCTATGACTTCAGAAGGGGATGATTATACTTTGGTCCTATGATTATTTCTAGCATTTTTCGTACTTTAACTAGATATAAATTGGGTGCGTAAAACTTTGATGGATGCAACATTTTGCTACTTATATGGTTTCTGGAGAATTTTTATCGTAATCCTACAATCACTGATTTTAGGGAGTTATGGTCCAATCATACTTATGATCACAAGAAAAGAATTGATGAATGTGACTTACCAGAAGGGATTGATGCCTGGAAAGAACAGCTTCTTACTTTGTCCGCCAAACGGATCACTTGGAACTACGATTGGTTTTCCTCTAAAGAGGTCATTTGTGAGTCTGCATACAATTCTTATTTGGTACTCATAGGATTGGATGGTGTTCATCACTATGCTCCAATATGGGTAATGCGCCAGTTTGCACGACTACAAGAGGTGCCACCAACCCGAGATATGAGCAAGTTCTGTTTAGATTTTGGTAAAGATAAACCTCATGAGGAAGAAGAAATTATGAAAATTTGGTATGCAAGTAAAGTCTCGGAGTTGAATGAGATGGTAGAAGACCGAGATCGTGGAGAGTTGATCCCTGAATATATTACTTGGTTTCATGATCCGTAGTCGTTTAGAGATATGCCCAAGGGGTCGAACAGGAGGAGAAATGATCAAAGAACTATAGAAAGACTGAAAGAGGAATTGGAGCATGCTCAGATGACCATAGCCAAACAACAAGCCCAGCAGCAAGCTGGAGTCACTCAAATTCATTTAAATACTGAGAAAGATTATCAATCTGCCTTAGGGGTCATGGATAAAGATCTAAAGCATGCTAAGAATGAGGCGGCCCTCTTAGAAGAAGAGCTTGCAAACACGATTGGTTTAGTCAGGAGAGTTGAGGCGAATAAAAATGCTGAAATACATAAGTTGAAAGAAGACTTGAGTATCATTGAAGAGGATGTGCACCAAGAACAACTGGAGTTTGATCAGCAGAAAGAGCAGTTTAAAAGAGAAAGGGTCCACTGGATACACTCAAAGGGTCAGCTTTATGGACAATTAGAAGAAATAAAAAGCAGAAGAGGGGTCATCAGCATGTAGATTTTGAAGTAGAGTGGCGTCAGTGGATGATTGAGAGAGGTGTGTTAAACCATCGCATTGAAGAATATAAGGGATGTGAGGCTCAGATGGGGCACGCTATCAACACTACCCAGATGTGGTTGCAAAATTGCCACGTGAATATGGGGCAAGCCAGAGAGCAGGTACTTCGATTGGCAGAAAAAGCAACATATATTCATGATGATCATCGCCATCTAAACAATGAGAAAGTTGGTCAACAAGCACGTGCCCTCGTCGCACAGTTGCCAACAGTGTTTCAAAATTTGTACGAGACTTTGGGGGGAGAGTGGAGGCCAAGAGATGCAGATCATTGATGATGTCAGTTTAAGCAAGAAGACCATTGAAGTTTAAAGTTTTAGTGCAGTCAAATAGCTTTTAGTTTCATTTTCTTTTGTCGCATTTTTAATTTTATATTTGGAGTCTTTTATTTTATCAAAGTGTGTTCTAGTCATGTTTATATCTTTAGAGTTAGTAGTCCTTTCTCTCATTGTATATAAGAAAAATTGGTTGAAAATGAATGAAAAATATTTTAGTTTGTTTTATTTTATTTTTATATGTATAAAGAAAAACAATTACTTAAAAAAAATCATCAAAACTACGTAATGGTCTTATTCATGCGGCGTCATGATACGTAGGCAATCCCCATCGAATGCGATCATAGCCATAATTAATAAAAAAAATTGAGAGAAAAAAAAAGGAAAGAAAAAGAGCGTTAAATTCAAGAGGAAACAAATCAATAAGCCGGGATGAAGCATGAAGCCTTCCAAGCTCATTTTAGAAATGAAAATGACATTAGGTGCATGACATACAACGTGTGATTAATATCTGCAAAATTCCTAACTCTAACACATTTTTTGTTTTTCATATTAAGATAAAGTTAAACAGAGGTGGTTGGTTTGTGGTTTAAACTGGTGACTCACCCTTACAACATGAGATCAAAAGGAAAAAGTAGAATGGCAAACAACAGTAAGAATGAGTCAGATAATGATGATGTCCATGGAAAATTGGTCGAATAAGGTACGGGACTGGTTGAAGAAGTAATAGTTTTGAAGCAACAATTGGCAGAGATGTACCAAGCTTGGGTTAATGGACAGTCACCGCCCCCACTACCCATAGGGCCTTCGGATAATTTTCATAATGTGTCAGTTGCAAATCAAGTACCCATTTCCATAACGAGTAACCCATTATACCAACCTAGATTCAATCAGAGCATTAACCTTCCCACTATCCCCAGTACCTCCATTCCACGTCCTCCAACCGCAACCCTCAGAAATGGCCCATCTACTGTACTCATTGTCCATACTTTCACTGTTCCTCAACCGACTCTTGCTCAAAAGTTCAACAATGATCCACAACTAAATGCTCATGATGCCCAACATTACTCTCCAGAACTGACTTTCAAGGTTCAAGATTCATACAAGCATACTCCTCAGAACATGTTCCCAGTTGAGATCGAAAAACTCGACAAGAATATGGAACAAGCGGAAATGACTAGAAAAATGAAGAGCTTGGAACAAACCATGAGAAACATGCAGGGTTTGGGAGGCCACAAGAGTGTTTCATTTAACAATCTATGCATGTTCCCCTATGTCAATTTTCCACCCAGCTTCAAGACCCCCATGTTTGACAAGTATGACGGGCATGGTGATCTCGTTGCTCATTTGAAGAGGTATTGTAACCAATTAAGGGGAGCAGGAGGCAAAGAAGAATTACTCATGGATTATTTTGGGGAAAGTTTGACAGGAATTGCTTAAGAGTGGTTCATAGATCAAGACATTTTCACTAGAACGTTTGGAATGACATGGCTCAAGATTTTGTCCAAAAATTTCAGTACAATATTGATATAGTGCCAGACCGCTCCTCTCTCGTCAACATAAAGAAGAAACCAACAGAAAGCTTCAGAGAATATGCAATCAAGTGGAGAGAGCAGGCTGCTAGGGTCGAACCACCAATGAAAGAGGCAGAAATGATTGATATTTTCTCCAAGCTCAGGATCCTGCTTACCTCCATTACATGTTGGCTTCCATTTATAAACCTTTCGCTAAGGCGATTAAAATTGGTGAAATAGCTGAGAATGGCATAAAATTGGGCAAAATTGTGAGTCAGGCAGCCTTAAGGCGACCACGCAAGCAATTCAAAGCGGGTCAGGCAGTTTCGAAAATCAAAAAAAGAAATAGGAAGGATTCATGATGGCATCTGGGTCCGGGAGAGTTCAAAGAGGAATAGTTCCTTCTTATGTGCAATTCCAACAAGGACAATCCAATTCTCCTCAACATTACTATCCACCTCAGGGTCCCCAGTACTCAGTTCCCCCGCAACAATACACAGTGTTTAATACCCAGGCTTATGCCAGGCCTCCCAATCACCAACAATGGCGGACATCGATTCCATAAGGCTCCCATCAACTTCGCTAGAATTTTCAGGCATCATATAATCCTCGTTTCCGACAAGGATATGGGAGAGAGGAGGATACAAAGAAAGAGTTCACCCCAATTGGAGAATCATATACAAGCCTATTTTGAAAATTGGTGCAATTGAAGTTGATTGAACCTGTCATGCCGCGTTATGTGAATCCAAATTCAAAAAGTTTTGACTCAAATGAAAGATGTGAGTATCATTCTAACACCCAAGGTCATAGTACCGAAAATTTTTGGACATTAAAGAAAGCCATTGAAAATGTGATTGAAGCAAAGGTAATTGTGGTAACAAAAGAATGAGGATACTCCTAATATCACAAACAAATCCACTCCCAACTCATGATAATACACATTTTATTGGGATGATTTGTGATGATGGGGATTATAAGCAGTCTGGAAAGAAAGAGATGGTTGTTGGAACCATAGGACAAGAACCAAAAGTGATAATAAGCCCGCTGCAATTGGCACCGTTGATTATGAAAGGTGCGATTTCTAGTTTGAACTTGGCAGGTTCTGAAAAAATGATTCTCTATGTCCCTAGAAGCACAAAAAAGGTTGAGGTTCAATTGGTTGGGCCAAAACTTTACATCCCTGGGAGAATTCAAAAGATCGTTCCGAATAATGATTTGAGAAATATAACATAGCCAGTTGTGATCCGACCTGTTGCACAACTCCTAATGACAAACACAAAAGCTATTCCCTGGAATTATAACAAGACTGTCATGACATACAAAGGAAAAGAGATAGTTGAAGAAACAAATGAGATGGGGGGCTTGAACCGCTCTGGAAGGTGCTATTTACCAGAAGAATTGACAAACGCTAAGCAAGCCAGGGAAAGTCATTTTCCAGTGAAAGAACCCGTTACAGAAAAAGAAGCGGAGGAATTCCTTAAGAAGATGAAAATTCAAGACTACTCAATCATTTACCAACTAAGAAAAACCCTTGCTCAGATATCTTTGTAATCTCTTCTTTTTCACTCGGAAGAACATCGTCGTGTGTCGATCAAAACTATGAACGAGGCATATTTCTCAGAAAAGACAAAGGTGAATTGGGACTTGCTGGAGTGATTGGTTATTGATCCCCTAATAACTACTTCCCCCACATTTGTTTCTGCTATTGGGACTTGCCGGAGTGATTGGTTATGGAATTCAGAGAGTTTTGGTGTAACGACCCGACCGGTCGTTTTGCTTTCTAGAACCCCGTACCCCTAAATAAAACTTCCCGTACTTGCTTTTATTGATTTATTACTTGCGGGAATGGTTGGTTCGGATTTGGAAGGGTTTGGGTTGGAATCGGAACACTTGGTTCCATAAGGTTGGCTTAGAAGACCAAATTTGACTTCGGTCAACATTTTGAGAAAATGATCTCGGAACGGGTTTCAGATGACCTAGGAGCGTGTCGCCGCCAAATAATAAAAATTGGATTCTTGAAGTTCTATAATTTTGGGTTGGAACGTGTTTTGGTGATATCGAGGTCCAAACGGAATTTCGAGATCGGGAATAGTTCCGTAAATGTCATTTAAGACTTGCATGCAAAATTTGGTATCAATCCGAGTGGTATAAGTAAGTTTCGGAACATTGGAAGTAGATTGAATAACTTAAAGTTCATAAGTTTGATTCAAATGGTTTAAGGTGTATTTATTAGTTTTGATGTTATTTCGGTGTTCCGATCGTGCGAGTAAGTTCGTATGGTGTTGTTGGACTTGTGGGAGTATTCGGAGTGGAGCCCCGATGTCTCAGGTGAGTTTCAGACGTGCGTTAGGAGTGAAGACACTCTAGTTTTTCTGGTGTTCAAGGCTGCTGTTGCAGGCCTCGCAAATGCGAGGATTTGTTTGCATTTGCAAACTCGCATTTGCGATGAAGGCTTAGAAAAATCTAAGAAGCCTGAGCTGGAGAGCGGTCGCATTTGTGACATTTTGTTCGCATTTGCGAATCCAGCAGAAGAGAGCCCAGGTTCGCAAATGCGACATTAGAGGCATGGGCACATCTTTTAAAAACAGGACTTAGGCCATTTATTTCATTTCACTTCTACACTTAGGCGATTTTCAAAGCTTTTGTAAGGAGGCTTTCACCTAGAACTTCGTAGTAAGTAACTTCTATACAACATGAGTTAAATACATAGATTATGGGTAGATTAACATGCAAGGACTAGTGAAAATCAAGGGTTTAGATGAAAACCTAGGGTTTTGATAAAAAAGGAGTTCTACCACGAAATTTGTTATGGAATCTAGTAAAAATCACATATTCTTGATCCTAAGGTTATGGGTAATGATTCTCTTCAAAAATTTCCGGAATCCGGGCACGTGGGACTGAGGGTGGATTTTAGGAATCTTGTAATTTGGGATGGAAAATCACTCTAATAGTGGAAGTATGGTCTTTGGAGCTTATATTGGCTAGTTTTACTCTATTTGAATAGTTTTGGATCGTTTGGCTCGGGTTTGAGGGTTTGAACGCATTCTTGAGTTTGGAAGTAAGCCTTGGGACAAGGTAAGTCTCTTTTCTAAAGAATTTTTCCCATAGGTGAATTTAATTGATGTACGATTATATGTGGGGGCTACGTACACACTAGGTGACGAGAGTCCATACGTAGCTACTAATCTTGCAAACGTCCGGGTAGTTTAGGTCTACATCATGCTGTGTTGATATAATTGTTATCTATGTTTATGGTTTTCCTTATAAAGTAGCGGAATTTAGTTGTTGTTAAACGTTATGGGAGGAATTTGAACTTGCTATAAACGTCGGGACCTTGAAGGTTTCCATTTGAACTTCGTATTAAGAAAGGGATGGAGGAATACTAAAGTACTTTGAGAAAAATCTATTTTTAACCGTGTCGCAGGTATGATTCGCGAGCGGGGTAATATTTTACTTATATATTTAAACTGTGTCGCATGAATGATTCGCGAGCGAGGTATTTCTTTACTTTTATGTTTGACCGCGCCGCCTGAATGATTCATGAGCGGGGTAATAAATGCATCTATGGTTCGCGCCGTTCGACCCTCGGCAGTGCACAATTTTTATTTTTATGTTGGATCTGACCGAACGTCCTCGGTTGTATGTATGTATTATAAAAGTATTGGAAGTCCTTTATTTAACTGGGCATAGATTTACTATTTGGTAAATGTTGTAAAGAAAGGAAGCATTCGGATCCTTCCATTTTGATGATAAGGTCGTTCAGTTATTTCGCATTCTGAGTGTTTATTATTTCCTCATGTTGTGTTTATTTGAAATTCATACTTCATTATATTGTTGGCCCTAGTATGTGTCAAAGTAGACCCCTCGTCACTACTTATTCGGGATTAGACTAGATACTTACTTGGTACATATTGTTTATGTACTCATACTACGCTTCTGTACATTATTGTACAGGATCTGTCGGGAGCACATTCTTGATTTGGACCAGGACTTACGGTGATCTGCCCATTCTAGCTGTTCATCAGCATACCAGAGTTTTGTTTTGCTTGTACCTGTCTATTTATTTCAGACAGTAGGGTAGTCTTCCTTTTGATTATTCTACTAGATACCCACATACTTGTGACACTAGGTCCTTGGCACACACGTTAGTAGACTATTCTTTTGGAATGTAGTTACTTAATTATGACTTCATTTGGTCATTTCAGCTTTAAATTGCCTAAACTACTCGTCATTGTCGGATGTGTTAAATTTAAGATAAGTAAATGTTGGAAATGTTTTGGTAAAATAAATGAGAACCACTAGTTAATTAGTGTTGGCTTGCCTGGCAGCAGTGTTGGGCGTCATCACGACCTTATATGGAATTTGGGTCGTGACAACATGGTATCAAAGCTCTAGGTTCACGTAGGTCTCACAAGTAATGGGCAAATCTAATAGAGTCTTGTGGATCGGTACAGAGATGTCTATATTTAGCTTCGGGAGGCTTTGGGGTGTTAGGAAATTTTTCTTTATTCATCTTCTATCGTGCAGTTGACGGTATAATAAATTTCACTCTTCTATTCTCTCACATATGGTGAGAACGCGTACAGGCGATGTTCTAGATCCGGGAGGAGCCATTCCCCCTGTTGCTAGAGATCGAGGCAGAGGTCGGGGGAGGGCACCAACCCGAGGTAGAGGATGAGGGCGTCCCAGAGCTGCCCCAATTGCACTACCAGTGGATCCAACAGAGGATCCTATCGTTCAGAAGCAAGGAGAGGTTCCCGCAGCAGATCCTGCCCCGGTGGATTTCATGACAACACCGGGATTCCAGGAGGTTATGGGCCGTATGATGCAATTCATGGATACCATGACCTAGGCTGGTTTATTTCTAGCAGAACCGACCACATCTCAGGCGGGAGAGGGAGCAAAGACCCCTACTGCCCAGGCCCCAAGACATGAAGCTGCGGTATATCAAACTCTAGATGTAGTACCCGTGGATGGGGCCCAACCAGTTGCAGAAGTAGCACCTGAGCCCGGACAAGTTGCGGACGGTGATACGCAGTAGCTATTGGAAAGATGGACCAGGCTACACCCTCCTATCTTTGTAGGTGAGCGTCATGAGGATGCTCAGGATTCATTGATAGGTGAAGGGACATACTACACAACATGAGGATATTGGAGTCTCATGGAGTTGACTTCACCACTTTCCAACTGGAGGGTAGGGCCCGTAGATGGTGGCAGTCTTACGTTCTTGGCAGACAAGTGGGTTCTCCTCCTATTACTTGGGATCAGTTTACAAAACTTTTCTTGGATAGACACATTCTGCCCTCCGAAAGGGAGGAGTTGCGCCATCAGTTTGAGCAGCTTGAGCAGGGTCAGATGTCAGTGACCGACTATGAGGCGAGATTCTCCGAGTTGTCTCTCCATGCTCTTATGATAATTCCTACCGAGTCAGAGATAGTGCAAACATTTGTTGCGGGATTACACCCCACTATTCGGGCTAGCATGGCCCGGGAGGTAGAGATGGGCATAGGTTATCAGCTAGTGGTGGAGATCGCTCGGAGGATTGAGGGCTACCGTTAGAGAGGTAGAGAGCAGTTACAGCAGGATAAGAGGGCCCGATACTCTGGAGAGTTTAGAGGTGCCCCGGCTAGGGGAAGAGGTCAGTTTGGGAGGGGTCAGACCAGCATTCCCCCATACCCAGCACGACTACCTCCTGGAGGTGCTCCAGTGAGGCCTTATTTCAGTGATATGCCATAGAGTTCATACCGTCTTCCAGCCATTCAGGGTTCCTCCAAAGGGTATTCCGGTCATCAGGTCCAGTCTTCAGAGCATCAGTCTATGGTGCCGAGAGGTTGTTACGAGTGTGGAGATCTGGGTCACATAAAGAGATATTGTCCCAGGCTTCAGGGCAAGGCAGTACAGCAGAGCTATTAGACCATGATTACAGGACCAGCTGCCCGGCCGCCCAGAGGTAGGGGACAGGCTGGTAGAGGTCGTCCTAAAGGTTGAGGCTAGATAGGGGGAGGTCAGCCAACTGTTGTTCAGTCAGGCAGAAGCCAGTCAGCCGGTGCTCCAGCTAGATTCTATGCTTTCCCGGGCAGACCAGATGCAATGGCCTCAGATGTCGTGATCACAGGTATTATCTCAGTATGCGGTAGGATGCTTCAGTATTATTTGTTCTAGGGTCTACCTATTCGTATGTCTCGTATATGTTTGCTCATTTCCTTGGTATTCCTCGTGAGTCCTTGGGTGCTCCTATTTATGTGTCCACCCCTGTGGGGGATCCAGTGGTTATGGATCAGATCTTTCGGTCCTGTGTGGTCACGTTCTATGGTTTCGAGACTAGAGAGGATCTCCTGTTACTTGATATGAATGACTTCGAGGTCATCCTGGGCATGCATTGGTTATCTCCTTATCACGTTCCTAGATTGCCATGCCAATACTATTACCTTAGATGCCCTAGTTGCCGAGATTGGAGTGGAGGGGTTCCTCAGTTAATGTAGCTAGTCGGGTTATTTCTTTTGTGAAGGCTCGACGTATGGTCGACAAGGAGTGTTTAGCCTATCTAGCTTATGTACGAGACACTACCGGAGAGTCTCCGATGATTGATTCAGTTCCAGAAGTCTGGGAGTTCGCCGATGTGTTTTCTTCTGACCTTCCAGGCATGCCGCCAGATTGTGATATTGATTTTTGCATTGACTTAGCTCCAGGCACCCAGCCTATATCTATTCCACCGTATCTTATGGCTCCGTAAGAATTGAAAGAGTTGAAAGAACAACTTGAAGGGTTGCTAGCTAAGGGGTTTATCAGACCGAGTGTATCCCCTTGTGGTGCTCCAGTGTTATTTGTGAAGAAGAAGGATGGGACTATGTGGATGTGTATTGACTACCGCCAGTTGAACAAAGTTACCGTCAAGAACAAGTACCCGTTGTATCGCATCGATGATTTGTTTGACCAGTTGCAGGGTGCTAGGGTGTTTTCTAAGATTGACATGAGATCGGGGTACCATCTGCTGAGGATTCGGGACTCAGATGTTCTGAAGACTGCCTTCCGTACTAGATATGGTTATTATGAGTTCCTTGTGATGTCCTTTGGCTTGACTAATTCCCCAAGGGCGTTTATGGATTTTATGAACAGGGTGTTCAGGACTTATATTGATTCTTTTGTTATTGTCTTCATTGATGACATCTTGATCTACTCACGTAGCCTGGGGGAACACGAGCAACATTTGAGAGTAGTGCTTCAGACATTGCGAGAGCAGAAGCTATATGATAAGTTCTCCAAGTGTGAGTTTTGTCTAGAGTCACTGGCATTCTTGGAGCATGTTGTATCGGGAGAGGGTATTAAGGTGGATCCTAAGAAGATTGAGGCAGTTCAGAGTTGGCCACGTCCCACTTCAGTGATTGAGATCAGCAGTTTCCTAGGGTTAGTAGGTTATTATCACCTATTTGTGCAAGGTTTTTCGTCCATTGCAGCACCTTTGACTAGATTGACCCAGAAGGATTCTCCTTTCCGTTGGTTCGATGATTGTGAGTCGATCTTTCGGAAGCACAAGACAGATTTGACCACAACACCGGTTCTAGTGTTGCCTTCCGGTTTGGGGATGTATACAGTTTATTTCGACGCCTCACGCGTTGGCTTGGGATATGTAATGCAGGAGGGACGAGTTATTGCATATGATTCACGTTAGCTGAAGATTCATGAGAAGAATTCCCCAGTGCACGATTTGGAGTTGGCAGCGATTGTTCATGCTCTTAAGATTTGGAGGCATTACATATATGGAGTGTCCTGTGAGGTTTATACCAACCACTGCAGTTTACAGCACCTGTTCAAGCAAAGGGATCTTAATTTGAGGCAGCGTAGGTGGCTTGAGTTGCTGAAGGACTATGACATCACCATTCTTTATCATACGGGCAAGGAAAATGTGATCGCAGATGCCTTAAGCAGGAAGACCAAAAGTATGGGTAGCTTGGCATTCATTTCAGCGGAGGAGAGGCCACTAGCTTTGGACATTCAGTCCTTGGCTAATAGACTTGTGAGGCTGGACATTTCAGAGCCCAACCGAGTTCTTGCATGTGTTATTGCTCAGTCTTCATTATTGTGATAGATCAAGGCTCGACAATTTGATGATCCGCATTTGGTAGTTCTCAGAGAGACGACACTACAGGGTGGTGATATTGAGGTCTATTGGTGAGGATGATGTTCTGCGACTTCAGGGTCGCCTATGTGTTCCTCATGTTGATGGCTTGAGGGAGAGGATTCTAGAGGAGGCACACAGTTCACGATATTCTATTCATCCGGGTGCTACGAAGATGTATCGCGACCTGAGGCAACATTATTGGTGGCGGCGAATGAAGAAGGACATAGTGGAGTATGTAGCTAGGTGCCTAAATTGCCAATAGGTTAAATATGCGCATCAAAGGACAGGAGGCCTACTTCAGCAGATGACTATATCTGAGTGGAAATGAGAGCACATCACTATGGGCTTCGTAGTTAGGTTGCCACGGACTTTGCGGAAATTTGATGCGGGTTGGGTTATTGTTGACAGGTTGACCAAGTCGGCAAACTTCATACATTTAGCCACTACTTACACTTCAGAGAGTTTGGCCCAGATTTACATTCGGGAGATAGTTCGATTGCACTGTGTGCTTGTGTCCATCATATCAGATAGAGGTCTCAGTTCACTTTGCATTTCTGGAGAGCCGTACAGAGTGAGTTGGGCACCCGTGTAGAGCTCAACACAGAATTTCATCCACAAACCGATGGGCAGTCGGAGCGGACACTTCAGATATTGGAGGACATGCTCAGAGCATGTGTGATTGACTTTGGAGGGTCGTGGGATCAATTCTTGCCCTTGGCCGAGTTTTCTTACAACAACAGTTATCAATCCGACATTGAGATGGATCCGTTTGAGGCTTTATATGGTCGGCGATGTCGTTCTCCCATCAAGTGGTTTGAGCCTTGCAAGGATAAGTTATACGGCACTGATTTGGTAAAGTTGATTCAGGAGAGACTTCGCACGGCACAGTCCAGACATAAGAGTTATGCGGATCAGAAGGTGCGTGACGTATCATTTGTGGTCGGTGAGAAGGTTCTCTTGAAAGTCTCACCGATGAAGGGTATTATGAGATTCGAGAAGAAAGGTAAGTTGAACCCAAGATTAATAGACCCATTTGAGGTGTTGAGGCGAGTTGGGGAGGTTGCTTATGAGCTCTCTTTACCTCCAAGCTTATCAGGATTTCATCCAGTTTTTCATGTGTCTATGCTCCGAAGGTACCACGCCGACCTATCTCATGTGTTAGACTTCATTACCATTCAGCTAGATGAGAGCTTGGGCTACGAGGAAGAGCCTATTGCCATTGTTGATAGACAGGAGCTAGTTGAGGTCTAAAAAGGTTTCAATAGTGAAGGTCCAGTGGAGGGGCCAACCAGTCGAGGAGGCGACTTGGGAGTCCGAGGAGAACATGCAGAGTCGATATCCACATTTATTCAGCACTCCAGGTATGATTCTAGACCTAGTTCGAGGACGAACGTTTGTTTAAGAGGTGGAGAATGTAACGAACCGACCGGTCATTTTATTTTCTAGAACCCCGTACCCTTAAATAAGAATTCCCCTACTTGCTTTTATTGATTTATGACTTGCAAGAATGGTTGGTTCGTATTGGGAAGGGTTTGGGTTGGAATCGGAACACTTGGTTCCTTAAGGTTGGCTTAGAAGGTCAAGTTTGACTTCGGTCAACATTTTGAGAAAATGACCTCGGAATCGGGATTTGACGGTTCCAATAGGTTCGTATGATCATTTCGGACTTGGGCGTATGTTCGGAACGGGTTTCGGATGACCCGGGAGCATTTCGGCGCCTAATAGTGAAAATTGGATTCTTGAAGTTCTATAATTTTGGGTTGGAACGTGTTTTGATGATATTGAGGTCCAAACGGAATTCTGAGACAAGGAATAGTTCTGTAATTTCATTTAAGACTTGCACGCAAAATTTGGTTTCAATCCGAGTGCTATAAGTAAGTTTCGGCACGTTGGAAGTAGATTGAAGAACTTAAAGTTCATAAGTTTGATTCAAATGGTTTTAGGGTGTAATTCTTAGTTTTTTATGTTATTTCGATGTTCCGGTCGCGCGAGAAAGTTTGTATGGTGTTCTTGGACTTGTGGTAGTATTCAGAGTGGAGCCCCGAGGACTCGGGTGAGTTTCGGACGTGCGTTAGGAGTGAAACACTCCAGTTTTTCTGGTGTTCTAGGCTGCTGTTGCAGGCCTCCCAAATGCGAGGATTTGTTCGCATTTGCGAACTGCAATTGCGATGAAGGCTTCGCAAAATCGAAGAAGCCTGAGCTGGGCAACAGTCGCATTTACGACATTTTGTTCGCATTTGCGAACCCAGCAGAAGAGATCCCAGGTTCGCATTTGCGAGGATATTGTCGCATTTGCGAACCTGATGTCGCAAATGCGACATCAGAGGCCTAGGAAAAACTTTTAAAAATGGGACTTAGGTAATTTATTTCATTTCACTTCTACACTTAGGCGATTTTCAGAGCTTTTGGAAGGAGGCTTTCACCTAGCACTTTGAGGTAAGTAACTTCTATACAACATGAGTTAAATACATAGATTATGGGTAGATTAACATGCAAGGATTAGTGAAAATCAAGGGTTTAGATGAAAACCTAGGGTGTTGATAAAAATGGAGTTTTACCACGAAATTTGTTATGGAATCTAGTAAAAATCACATATTCTTGATCCTAAGGTTATGGGTAACGATTCTCTTCAAACATTTCCAGAATCCGGGCACGTGGGCCCGGGGGTGAATTTTAGGAATCTTGTAATTTGGGATGGGAAATCACTCTAATAGTGGAAGTATGATCTTTGAATCTTATATTGACTAGTTTTTACCCTATTTGAATAGTTTGGATCGTTTGGCTCGGGTTTGAGGGTTTGAACGCATTATTGAGTTTTGAAGTAAGCCTTGGGACAAGGTAAGTCTCTTTTCTAACTTTGTAAGGGAGAATTTTCCCCATAGGTGAATTTAATTGATGTATGATTATATGTGGGGGCTACGTACGTACTAGGTGACAAGATTCCGTACGTAGCTATTAATCTTGCAAATGTCCGGGTAGTTTAGGCCTACATCATACTGTGTTGATATAGTTGTTACTCGATGTTTATGGTTTGCCTTCTAAAGTAGTGGAATTTAGTTGTTGTTAAACGTTATGGGAGGAATTTGAAATTTCTATAAACGTCGGAACCTTGAAGGTTTCCATTTGAACTTTGTATTTTGAAAGGGATGGAGGAATACTAAAGTATTCTGAGAAAAATCTATTTTTAACCGTGTCGCAGGTATGATTGCGAGCGGGGTAATCTTTTACTTATATATTTAAACCGCGTCACATAAATGATTCTCGAGCGGGGTATTTCTTTACTTTTATATTTGACCGCGTCGCATGAATGATTCGCAAGCGGGTTAATAGATGCATCTATGGTTCGCGCCGATCGACCCTCGGCGGTGCACAATTTTTATTTTTATGTTGGATCGGACCGAACGTCCTCGGTGGTATGCATGTATTATTAAATTATTGGAAGTCCTTTAATTATCTGGCGTAGATTTACTATTTGGTGAATGTTTGTAAAGAAAGGAAGCGTTCAGATCCTTCCATTTTGATGATAAGGTCGTTCAGTTATTTCGCATTGCGAGTGTTTATTATTCCTCATGTTGTGTTTAATTGAAATTCGTACTTCATTATATTGCTTGCCCTAGTATGTGTCAAAGTCGACCCCTCGTCACTACTTCTTCGAGGTTAGACTAGATACTTACTTGGTACATATTGTTTATGTACTCATACTACTTTTTTTTACTTAATTGTACAGGATCTGAGGCAGGTGCATCTAGTTATCCTCCGGGAGTACATTCTTGATTTGGACCAGGACTTATAGTGAGCTACCCATGCTAGCCGTTCAGCAGCATACCGGGGTTTTCTTTTTCTTGTACCTGTCTATTTATTTCAGACAGTAGGGTAGTCTTCCTTTTGTATATTCTATTAGATGCCCACATACTTGTGACACTAGGTCCTTGGCACACACATTAGTAGAATATTCTTTTGGAATGTACTTAGTTAATTATGACTTCATTTGGTCATTTCAGCTTTAAATTGCCTAAACTATTCGTCATTATCGGATGTGTTAAATTTAAGATAAGTAAATGTTGGAAATGTTTTGGTAAAATAAATGAGAACCCACTAGTTAATTAGTGTTAGCTTGACTGGCAGTAGTGTTGGGCGCCATCACCACCTTATATGGAATTTGGGTCGTGACATTCGGGACACTTAGTCCCTAGTTGTGAGTTTAAGCCGTAGAATTGGACCGTAGTTGGAACTATGTGAAGCCGGACCTGGAATGGAGTTCTATTGACTCCTTTAGCTCCGCTAAGTGATTTTGGGGTTAGGAGCGCGTCCGGAATGTGTTTTGGAGGTTTGTAGTAGATTTAGGCTTGAATTGGCGAAAGTTAGATTTTCGACGATTTTGGCCGATAAGGGAAATTTTGATATCGAGCTCGGAATGGAATTCCATAAGTGGTTGTAGGTTCATAGTATCATTTGTGACATGTGTGTAAAATTTTAGGTCATTCGGACTAGGTTTGACGTGTTTCGGCATCGTTAGTAGATTTTGAAAAAATGCTAAATTCTTAGGCTTGAATCCGTGTTTAATTCATGTTTTGGTGTTGTTAGAGGTGGTTGGAAGGCTCGAATAAGTTCGTATGGTGTTATGGGATTGGTTGGTATGTTTGGTTAGGTCCCGGGGGGCCTCGGGTATGTTTCGGATGCTCAACGGGTCATTTTTGGGCTTTGAAAGATTGTTGGTTTTTGCTGATGTTTGCAGCTAGTGTTCTTCATGGAGATCGCATGAGGAAGCACGCAATCGAGTGGAGAAATCGAGATCCAGTTGGGTTTAACTCATTGCAATCGCATAGCAAGGGATGCAATCGCGTAGGAGAGGCAGGTTGTGCATCACGAATGCGTGTGCCAGGTCGCGTTCGCGTTGAAGAATAAGGCGGCAAAGGGAAGTTGGGCTTTAACCTTTCGCGATTGTGTGGGTTTAATCGCGGTCGCGTAAGTCAGAGGAGTCGTTTCATTGCGTTTTCATGGCTCCAATCGCGGTCGCGTAAGTCAGAGGAGTCGTTTCATTGCGTTCGTGTAGGTCCAATCGCGGTCGCGTAGAGTAAAAATGTGAGGCAACAAAGCTGTTCTTC
This sequence comes from Nicotiana paniculata, assembly GCA_005239505.1. NCBI lineage: Eukaryota > Viridiplantae > Streptophyta > Magnoliopsida > Solanales > Solanaceae > Nicotiana > Nicotiana paniculata. Next base: position 25,280 of record ML334576.1, read on the forward strand.
GCGATCGCGTGTGTCTTTCTGCGATCGCGGTGAAGAAATGCCTGGGAAAATTTAAAATGTTCCAACGTCGAGGGCTTATGTTATTTTTTCACTATTTGGACTGGAGAGCTCGGGATTAGGCGACTTTTGGAGGAATTTTCACGTGGGTGTTTGGGGTAAGTGATTCTTACTTAGTTTTTATTAATTCCCACTAATCTATGCTTAATTTTATCATCTAATTTCGGATTTGGGGTGAAAATTGAGAAAAAATTCCTAGGCCGAGTTTTTGGGTTTTGATCGAGAACTTGGTATCGGTTTTGAGAAATTTGGTATGATTAGACTCGTGAGTGAATGGGTATTAGGAATTTGTAAATTTCACCCGATTTCAAGGCGTGGGCCCGGGGGACTTTTTGAGACGATTTTCCTAATTTCGCATTTTGGCTTCGAATTGATTAGTTAACTAGTTGCTTGTAATTATATTTAAATTATGCAATTTATTTGAATAGATTCGGGCCATTCGGAGTTGGATACCCGTGGCAAGAGCGTGTTATCAAGTTGAGTTGAGCGGTTGAGGTAAGTGGTTTGCCTAACCTTGTGTTAGGCACTTCCCCCTTAGGGTATTTGATACTATTTGTTGTGTGGGCGCCGTGTACGTGAGCTGACGAGTATGTACACGGGCCGTTATTGCAAAAATCCCATTTTTCTCTTCCTAAAACATAAATTGTCCTTCTTCTATGAAATTGCACTATATGTTAAAAAGATTAGCTTAGATTAGAAAAAGCATGCTTACGTGTTTAAATGCCTATTGGATCTTCTGTGCGCCATGCTTAGTAAAGTCCCTATTTTTCGTTACTTGTGATTTGCATAAACTGTTTATTTCGATGTTATACTTGTCATTTCATCCCGTGTTGCATATTTAAATTGGGACTACGGACGTATTCCGGGAGATCCCCTTGTACTGCATATTTATTTTGGGACTATGGACGTATTCGGGGAGATCCCCCAGCACTGCATATTTAAATTGGGACTACGGACGTATTCCGGGAGATCCCCTTGTACTGCATATTTATTTTGGGACTATGGACGTATTCGGGGAGATCCCCCAGCACTGCATATTTAAATTGGGACTACGAACGTATTTCAGGAGATCCCCCTGTACTGCATAGTCATCTGGAACTACGGGACGGTATCCTCGGAGATTCCACCTTGTGTTTACCTTGTTTTGAGCTGGGGGCTCCCTTGACTGTTAAGTTTTCGAGAATTTTTTTTAATTGTTACTGTAGAACTTATATATTTCTTGTATTGTTTTAAATTGATTATATTTACTCCAGTAGGGCCTTAACCTGACCTCGTCACTACTTGACCGAGGTTAGGCTTGGGACTTACTGAGTACCATTGTGGTGTACTCATGCCCTTTCCTGCACATGTTTTTCGTGTGCAGATCCAGGTACGAGCTATCAGACTCGAGGATAGTATTTGCTGCTGATTCTAGGAGGCTACAAGGTATTGCTGCCGCATCCGCAGGATCCTCAGTCCCCTTCTACTCTAGCATCTATAGTCTTTTCCTATGTACTTCCAGACTTGTTAGAGCTACAGTAGTTATTAGAAGCTTGTGATTTTGTGACATTCCAGGTCTTTGGGAGTATATTTTTTTGTATACGCCGAGCGTCACTATTTTTTCTATTTAGATTATGTCATCATTTCCTTTATTTATTGTGTTTTTCTTAAAGTTTTTTCCCTAATATTAGGCTTACCTAGTCTTAGGGACTAGGTGCCATCACGATACCTTTCGGAGGGTAAATTGAGTAGTGACAAGTTGGTATCAGAGCACTACGTTCATAGGAGTCGCGAGTCACCAGCCGGTTTATTAGAGTCTCGCAGATCGGTGCAGAGACGTCCATGCTTATCTTTGGGAGGCTATGTAACTGTTAAGAATAATCATATTTCTTTGATTTCCTTGTCGTGCGAGTTATTGACATCAAAATTCTAAAATTATATTCTATTCCTTCCCACAGATGGTGAGGACCCGTACTGGGAGGACCGATGATCAGGCACCCGAGTCCCCTGCCAGAGCCGCCAGAGGCCGGGGTCAGGGTAGAGGATGACCACGCGATGCATCCCGATCACCTCCGAGAGCTGCTGCAGAGAAGCCCTCAGTAGCTCCAGCTGGAGGGCTGGAACCAGAGATTCTTGTTGCTGCTCCAGCCTTCTAGGAGACTTTAGCTCAGTTGATGAGCATGTTCAGCACTTTAGCTCAGGCTGGACTACTTCTAATAGCTCCCGCTACATCTCAGGTGGGGGGAGGGGCACAGACTCCCGTAGCCCGCACTCCTGAGTAGAGGGGCCAGGTTGATCAGGCCCTAGAGTATATTCCTATGCCCCCAGTGGCTCCGATTCAGAATGAGACCAAGTAGCTGCATCTGAGGTAGAGCAGCTCAGACTTGAGAGGTACAATAAGTACCACCCACCTACTTTCAGCGGGCTAGCTTCAGATGATGCTCTGGGTTTTCTTGAGGAGTGTCATCGTATTCTCCACACTATGGGAATTGTGGAGACGAGTGGGGTTTCTTTCACCCCTTTCCAGCTGAGGGGAGCGACATATCTGTGGTGGCGTGCCTATGAGCTGAGTAGTCCGGATGAGGCAGCCTCACTCACTTGGACTTAGTTTTTAGAGATGTTTCTACGAGAGTATGTCCCTCATAGCCTTAGGGATGCTTGGCGCATAGAGTTTGAGCAGCTGCGATAGGGTGCTATGACTGTGTCGGAGTATGCAGTCCGTTTCAGTGAGTTAGCTCGTCATGCACCGGCTTTGGTTACCACATTCAGAGAGAGTGTTCATTGCTTCATCGAGGTACTCCACCGTAGTATTCGGACCAGTGTGGTCAGAGAGTTGGAGATGGATATCACTTATCAGTAGGCAATGAGTATTGCCAGGAGGGTAGAGGGCATGTTTGCTCGGGATAGAGAGGAGAGAGAGGCCAAGAGGTCTCGAGAGACCGGTCATTATTCAGGAGCTCATGCACCAGCATCATGCTATGTAGGGATTTTGTGATTCGCCTTGTTTATTCAGCTCTTCTAGCAGCCAGCGGTGTCCTAGCTCCTCCTAGACCTCATGAGCCTTATTATGCACCGCTAGTATCCAGTATGCCTCCAGCTCGAGGTGCTATTACAGGACATTCCAGCAGACCAGGTCCGAGTCAGTCTCAGCCACCACGTCCTTCGAGGGGTTGTTTTGAGAATGTTGAAACTCGTCACATGATTAGAGATTGGCCCAGAGCCAGGAGGGGTGCACCTCCACAGACTTATCAGCCTCCACGTGCTCTACCGGGTCCTCCGGCAATTCTTCCAGCTCCAACTGCCACTCCACCTCCTCAGGCAGCTCGAGGTGGAGGTCGGGGAGGTCCAGATCACCCTAGAGGGGGAGGCCAGGCCAGGTACTATGCCCTTCCAGCCCATTCCGAGGTTGTTTCTTTAGATTCAGTCATCACAGGTATCGTCCCTGTCTGTCATAGGAATGCATCAGTATTATTTGACCTAATCTCTATGTATTCATATGTGTCTTCTTATTTTGCTCCACATTTGGGGATATCTTGGAATTCTTTGAGTTCCCTTGTTTATGTATCTACTCTTGTAGGAGACCCTCTAGTTGTGGACCGCGTATATCAGTCGTGTTTGATTGTTCTTAGTGGTTTTGAGACCAGGGCCGATTTGTTATTGCTCAGTATGGTAGATTATTATGTTATCTTGGTCATGGACTGGTTGTATCCCCATTATGCTATTGTTGATTCTCACGCTAAGACCGTGACGCTGGCTATGCCAGGCTTACCGAGATTAGAATGGAGAGGTACCTTAGCATATACTCAACACAGGGTCATTTCATTTCGTAAGGCTCAGCGGATGGTTGAGAAAGGGTGTGATGCGTATTTGGCCTATGTGAGAGATGTCAGTGTTGATACCCCTACAGTTGAGTCAGCCCCATCAGTGAGGGACTTCTTTGATGTATTTCCAGCTGATCTTACGGGTATGCCGCCCGATAGGGACATTGATTTTGGCATTGATTTGTTGCCGTTCACTCAGCCCATTTCTAATCCTCCTTACCATATGGCTCCTCCTGAGTTGAAGGAGTTGAAGGACCAGTTGCAGGAGTTGCTTGATAAGGGTTTCATCAGGCCCAGTGTACCACCTTGGGGTGCTCCAGTATTATTTGTGAAGAAAAGGGATAGTTCTGCGTATGTGTATTGATTATCGGCAGTTGAACAAGGTTATAGTGAAGAACATGTATCATTTGCCTCGCATCGATGATTTATTTGATCATTTAAAGGGTGCCAGGGTATGTTCCAAGATTGAATTGCGTTTAGGCTATCATCAGTTGAAGATTCGGGAGGAGGATATCCCGAAGACTGCCTTCAGGACCATATATGGTCACTATGAGTTTCTTGTCATGTCATTTGGGCTGACCAATGCCCCAACAACCTTTATGCATTTGATGTATAGTGTGTTCCGGCCTTATCTTGATTCTTTCGTCATTGTGTTTATTGAAGACATCTAGGTATATTCCCGGTCCCAGGAAGATCATGAGCAGCACTTGAGGACCGTGCTTCAGACTTTGAGGGAGAAGAGATTGTATGCAAAATTCTCTAAGTGTGAATTCTTTCTTGATTCAGTGGCGTTCTTGGGCCACATAGTGTCTTGTGATGGGATCAAGGTAGATCCGAAGAAGGTGGAGGCAGTGTAGATTTGGCCTAGACCGTCATCAGCTACGAAGATCTACAGTTTTCTTGGCTTGGCAGGGTACGACCGTCACTTTGTAGAGGGATTTTTATCCATTGCAGGACCTATCACCAGACTGACCCAGAAGGGTGCTCCGTTCAGGGGACCGAGGAGTGTGAGGAGAGATTTCAGAAGCTCAAGACAGCTTTGACTACAGCCCCAGTATTAGTGTTGCCTACAGGTTCGGGGTCCTACACTGTCTATTGTGATGCCTCGAGGATTAGATTTGGAGAGGTATTGATACGGGACGGTAGGGTGTTGCGTCCAGACAGTTAAAGGTGCATGAGAAAAATTATCTGCTTCATGATCTCGAGTTAGCAGCTATTGTTCATGCCCTGAAGATCTGGCGTCATTATTTGTCCGGTGTTCCCTGTGAGATTTACAATGATCACCAGAGTTTGCAGAACTTGTTCAGACAGAAGGACCTTAATCTACGTCAGCGAAGGTGGTTGGAGCTACTGAAAGAATATGATATCACTATATTATACCACCCGGGGAAGTCCAATGTAGTGATCGACGCCATGAGTCGCCGGACAGAGAGTTTGGGGAGTTTGGCATATCTTCCGGCAGCTGAGAGGCCCTTAGACTTGGATGTTCAGACCTTATCCAGTCAGTTCATGAGATTGGATATTTTAGAGCCTAGTCGGGTATTAGCTTGTGTGGTTGCTCGGTCTTATCTTTATGACCGCATCAGAGAGCATCAGTATGATGACCCCTACCTTCTAGTTCTTTAGGACAGAGTCCGACGAGGTGATTCCAGAGATGTGACTATAGATGATGATGGCGTGATGAGAATTCAGGGCCGAATCTTTGTGCCCAATGTAGATGGGATTCGGGAGATGATTCTTGAGGAGGCCCATAGTTCGCAGTACTCCATTCATCTGGGTGCCGCGAAGATGTACCAGGATTTGAGACAACACTATTGGTGGAGAAGGATGAAGAAGTATATAGTGGTGTTTGTGTCCAAGTGTCTCAACTGTCAGCAGGTCAAATATGAGCACCAAAATTTGAGAAAGTTCGATGTTATTTGGGTGATTGTGGGTCGGTGTTGACCACTTATTCTTCAAAGAGATTGGCTGAGGTTTATATCAGAGAGATCGTCTGCCTTCACGGTATTCTAGTAGCTATCATTTTAGACAGAGGTACTCAGTTCACATCACAGTTCTGGAGAGCCGTGCATCAGGAGTTGGGTACTAAGGTGGAGCTGAGCACAGCCTTTCACCCTCAGAAAGACGGGCAGTCCGAGCACACGATTCAGATTCTTGAGGATATGCTTCGCGCTTGTGTGATGGAGTTTGGAGGATTATGGGACCATTTCTTTCCACTTGGAGAGTTTTCCTACAATAACAGTTAGTAGTCAAGCATTCAGATGGCACCATATGAGGCTTTGTACGGTAGGTGGTACCAGTCCCCAGTGGGTTGGTTTGAGCCGGGCGAGGCCTGATTGTTGGGTACACATTTGGTCCAGGATGCCCTGGATAAGGTAAAGGTGATTGAGGAGATACTTTTCACATCCCATTCAAGGCAGAAGAGTTATGCAGACCGGAAGGTTCGTGATTTGGCATTTATGACTGGTAACTGGGTTTTGCTTCGGGTATCGCCTATGAAGGGCGTCATGAGGTTCGGGAAGAAGGGTAAGCTGAGTCCCAGGTTCATTGGTCCTTTTGAGATACTGCAGCGTGTTGGAGAGGTTTCTTATTAGCTTGCCTTACCTCCCAGCCCGGTAGGGGTTAATCCGATATTCCACGTGTCAATGCTCCGGAAGTATCATGGTGATCCGACTCATGTATTGGATTTCAGCTCAGTCCAGTTGGACAAGGATCTATCTTATGTTGAGGAGCCAGTGGCCATTTTGGATAGGCAGGTTAGAAAACTCAGGTCAAAGAACATTGCATCAGTAAAGGTCCAGTGGAGGGGTCAGCCGGTCAAGTAGGCGACTTGGGAGACTGAGCAGGATATGCACAGCCAGTACCCTCATCTTTTCACAGCTTCATGTATGTATTATTACTCGTTCGAGGACGAATGATTATTTTAAGAGGGGGAGAATGTAACGAATCGGCCGTTCATTTGAAATTTAGAGCCCCAATCCCCTAATAACTGCTTCCCCCACGTTTGTTTCTGCTATTGGGACTTTCCGGAGTGATTGGTTATGGAATTCGGAGAGTTTTGGGTCACTTAGTCCCTAGTTGTGAGTTTAAGTCGTAGAATTGGACCATAGTCGGAACTGTGTGAAGACGGACCACGGAATGGAGTTCGTTCGACTCCGTTAGCTCCATTGAGTGATTTTGGGGTTAGCAGCGCATCCGGAATGTGTTTTGGAGGTTTGTAAAAGATTTAGGCTTGAATTGGCGAAAGTTAGATTTTAGGCGATTTCGGCTGATAAGGAAAATTTTGATATCAAGCTCGGAATGGAATTCCGGAAGTGGGTGTAGGTTCGTAGTGTCATTTGTGACCTGTGTGTCAAATGTGAGGTCATTCGGACTAGGTTTGACATGTTTCGACATCATTAGTAGCTTTTGGAAACATGTTAAGTTCTTTGGCTTGAGTCCGTGTTTAATTCATGTTTTTGGTGTTGTTCGAGGTGGTTGGAAGGCTCGAATAAGTACGTATGGTGATATAGGATTGGTTGGTAGGTTTGGTTGAGTCCCGGGGGACCTCAGGTGTTTTTCGGAGGCTCAACGGGTCATTTTTGGGATTTGAAAGATTGCTGGTTTTTGCTGGTGTCTGCAGCTGGTGTTCTTCATGGCGATTTCATGAGGAAGCACGCAATCGCGTAGAGAAATCGAGAGCTCCTCACGCGATCGCGTAGAGAAATCGAGAGCCAGTTGGGTTAAACTCGTTGTGATCGCATAGCAAAAGACGCGATCGCGTAGGAGAGGCAGGTTGTGCATCGCGAACGAGTGTGCCAGGTCGCATTCGCGTAGAAGAATAAGGCGACAAAGGGAAGCTGGGCTTTAACCCTTCGCGATCGCGCGGGTCCAATAGCGGTCGCGTAAGTCAGATGAGTCATTTCACCGCGTTTGCGTGGGTACAATCGCGGTCGTGTAGAGTAAAAATGTGAGGCAGTAAAGTTGTTCTTCGCGATCGAATGTGTCTTTACACGATCGCGTAGAGTAAAAATGAGAGGCAGTAAAGTTGTTCTTCGCGATCGCGGTGAAGAAATGCCTAGGCAGATTTAAAATGTTCCAAAGTCGAGGGTTTATGTCATTTTTCACTATTTGGACTGGAGACTTGGATTAAGCGACTTTTGGAGGGATTTTCTCGTAGGTGTTTGGTTTAAGTGATTCTTACTTAGTTTTTATTAACTCCCGCTAATCTATGCTTAAGTTTATCATCTAATTTCGGATTTGGGGTGAAAATTAGGGAAAACTAAGAAAACATTCCTGCGCCGAGTTTTTGGGTGATCGAGAACTTGGTATCGGTTTTGAGTAAATTTGGTATGGTTAGACTCGGGAGTGAATGGATGTTCGAAATTTTTATATTTCACCCAATTCCGAGGCGTGGGGCCGTGGGACTTTTTGGGGCGATTTTCCTAATTTTGCGTTTTAGCTTCAAATTGATTAGTTAAACTAGTTGCTTGTAATTATATTTACATTATGAAATTTATTTAAATAGATTCGGGCCATTCGGAGTTGGATACCCGTGGCAACAGCGTGTTATCAAGTTGAGTTGAGCGGTTGAGGTAAGTGGCTTGCCTAACCTTGTGTTTGGGACTTTCCCCTTAGGGTATTTGATAATATTTGTTGTGTGGGCGCCGTGTACTATTTGTTGACAAGTACGTACACGGGCCATTATTGCAAAAATCCCATTTTTCTCTTCCTAAAACATAAATTGTCCTTCTATGAAATTGCACTATATGATAAACTGTTTAGCTTATATTAGAAAAGCATATGTGTTTAATTGCCTATTGGATCTTCTGTGTGCCATGCTTAGTAAAGTCCTATTCTCATTATATTTGATTTGTATAAACTGTTTAATTCGATGTAATACTTTTCATTTCATATGGCGTTGCATATTTAAATTGGGACTACAGACGTATTCCGGGAGATCCCCCTGTACTGCATATTAATTTTGGTACTACAAACGTATTCTGGGAGATCCGCATGTACTGCATATTTAAATTGGGACTATGGACGTATTCCGGGAGATCCCTTAACACTGCATATTTAAATTGGGACTACAGACGTATTCCGGGAGATCCCTCTGTACTGCATAGTCATCCGGAACTACGGGACGGTATCCCGGGAGATTCCACCTTCTATTTACCTTGTTCTAAGCCGAGGGCTCCCTTGACTGTTAGGTTTTGGATCATTTTCTTTAACTGTTACTCTAGAACTTATCTATCTCATGTACTGTTTTAAATTGATTATATTTACTCCAGTAGGGCCTTAACCTGACCTCGTCACTACTTGACCGAGGTTAGGCTTGGCACTTACTAGGTACCATTGTGGTGTACTCATGCCCTTTCCTGCACATGTTTTTAGTGTGCAGATCCAGGTACGAGCTATTAGCCTCAATAATAGTATTTGTTGCTGATTCTAGGAGACTATAAGGTATTTCTACCGCGTCCGCAGGATCCTCAGAGTCCCCTTTACTCCAGCGCCTAGAGTCTTCTCTTATGTACTTCCAGACTTGTTAGAGCTACAATAGCTATTAGAAGCTTGTGATTTTGTGACATTCCGGGTCTTTGGGAGTATTTTTTTTTTTTGGTATAGGTCGAGCGTCACTATTCTTTTGTATTTAGATTATGCCATCATTTACTTTATTTATTGTGTTTTTCTTAAAGTTTTTCCCCTAATATTAGGTTTACCTAGTCTTAGAGACTAGGTGCCGTCACGATACCTTTCGGAGGGTAAATTATGTTGTGACACCCGAACCTTGGATTGATATGCTTAAGTAATAAAGGTCCATGTGCGCATTCCCGTGTCTCGATGCCTTTAAATTTGAAATAATTATGTTTTAACCATGTGTACATTATGTACCTTGGTTTAACATTCAATTTCAAAAAAGTAACTTGTGTGTGTTCTGCATCTTGGTGAACACAATTAATAAAACATAATAATTAATTAAGTCATAATCAATAAAATACAAGAATAGATAAAAATTGATTTAAGCCTTACATTAGTCAATAAAGCGACCGTGCTAGAACCACGGGACTCGAGAGGTGCCTTACACCTTTCCCTCGGTCAATAGAATTCCTTACTCAGTCTTCTGTTTTCGTAGACCATAAATTAGAAGTCAGACCTTCCTTTTGATAAAGGATTAAAATAAAAGGTGACTTGGAACACCAAAACCCAATTCCAAGTCGCGACTCAAAATAATAAATAATTCCTTTTCAAAACGTCACTTCAATTGGAAAAACTCTTCTAACTCAACCTTGTAAAAGGGTTGTGTGGCTAAAAAGAGGTGTGACAGCTATTGCTTCTAGAAATCCAGCCAACTCATCATCTTCAACTGCTAAACAATTATAAACAGTTTCATACTAAAATTGAGGACCTCCTAATTTCATACAAGGATTTAACAAAGCAGCAACACCATAAATAGGGGGAATAGGGGAAAAATATTTTTTGAACTTTTTTCTCATAGAATCAATAACAAGTTTATAAATTTCCTCACCCTTTGAAAAATGAGTAAAAAAATTCGCAAGTTCTGCAATATAAACTAAACAGTTAGAAATAGTAGGATAATATTGCCTAAAATATTCATTTGTAGCAATATGAATTTTTTCTAAAAAATCAACAAGCATTTTAACATTAGCTCCATCCCCATTCATAAGGTTCTCATCGTCATCACTTACATGTGCATTAAACGTTGAGTCTATGGGGTTTCTATATTCATATGCAACAACCAAACTTTCATACATGTAATTCCATCTAGTTGGACAAGGTTTAGGAACCTTTCTTTCTCTTTGGCCAAATTCATCGCATCTTTTAAAATAATCTCTAAGTCTACTTTTACGGTTTGAATAAAAAAGCCAGTTATGAGCCATTTAACCTTTTCAATTTCAATATTTAAAATTCTCATACCATCACTCACAATTAAATTGTAAATATGACAAATACATATAACATGAAAAATGTTACTAAATGTAGGATTTAGCGTAGTGGTAAGCAAGTCTATAGCATTTGTGTTATTAGTAGCATTATCCATTGAAAATGACATTATTTTATCACTAATGCAAAAATATCTGCAAATATCTATAACTGTGCTAGCAATAAATTGTCTTGTGTGACGTGAATCAATTACTCTCAATAGGATTTAAAACATTTCTAATATAATGCACAAACGAAGGGTCAAAAGGAAAACTATAGCGTAAGAACATAGCAGTTACAATTTTTGTCAATTCTTCCCGATATTTTTTTGGATCATAATATAAAATACCACTGGTAACAGTGTTAATTCACAGTTGAAATTAATTTGAACCGTTACTAGGGTCAACCTGACTAGGACTAGGTATACTTCTCCCCTCAGCCAAAGCTTTCAGAAGTTCATATTTGATTCTATCTCTAGGTTATTTTTTTATATGTCTAGCCAAAGTTCCCGTCCCTCCCCTGTCGCGCCCCTTTTTCTCGAGAAATCGGGTTTCTACATGTGACAACTCTTTTAAGGAAGTATTGAAAGACGAGAGTCACCACCTAACAGTTTTAAGGTGCGTTGGGGCACCTATTTTACTCATGACTCAGGTTTGACTAGTTTGCATCACCAAAGATCAGGTAAGGGCTCGAAATTACTTCGAAGAGAAGGTATTAGGCACTCTTCGAGGTCCACAACTATGGGTCCCGACCGAACTTGAATTATATGAATTAATCGGATAAACAAAGTTATAGAGAGCAAGAAGTTTGAGAAATTTTATTATTAAAAGACTTTGAGTAAATAAGCACAAATACTTGGTTCGAAATAGAAGGGAAATAAGATGGGGGCTCCTGATTTGTTTAGCCTAAAGGATCACCCCATGCAACATAAATAATACTTCGTAACTCCCTCAAGATGGGGTGTTACTCGTATTATTCAGCGGGCACAGACTATCATCTCCTGCTACTCGATTACTATCTTTAAGTTGTTACCTGAAGTGCACTAATTCAGTTATAAGTCATTCCTTATGCGTGCACTACCAGTCCCATACCTATGATCCAGGAGGCATTGGACCTCTCTTTTAGGTGGTTCTAGTCTTTACTTAGGTTGCTCAGAAAATGTCAAAACTAGGCGACATAAAAAACATGTTGGACTTCACATATAGGCAGTTAAAGGCTCAAGTTAGCCTCCACAATTAAACAACATATGCACGCGGCGCAGATTTTCATGTTAGGAAATTTGAGATTTCAAGAACTTAACTCCCTATAGGCATGATTTCTAGATGATAAGCATCAAGGGACGCAAGCAGTTTTAGGAACCCGCGAGATTCGTAGACACAATTTCATCGTTTGTTACATATTGATTATTGAGAAGGAAAATTCCTCAATTATTAGTCCTATAGATGTTGCGCCTAGGTGATTTATGTAAAAGTGTGAGTGGGAACTCAAAATTACTCATATGCTTGATAATGTCCCAAGTGAGTGATGAACAATGTTAAAAGGGCGTCATTACCAGTTATTAAGGCGAGCAATGGCATCCTATAGGTAGGATTTCTAACGATTAACATTTGAGAACCTGATTTTATTGTTAAACCCTATAGGCAGGTTTTCTAGATGGACAATGCAATGCAAGAACAAGTGACATGATAAGAGTCCAATAGGCATGATCACTAGTGGATATGTTGCAGTAATGCGAATTAACAGAAGATTCAACGATATTCATTTCCTACGGGAAGGTTTTCTAACAACATATAGCAACAAAGATATTGAGGCATTTGAGCTCATGATTTAGTAATGAACAACTGGTGCAAATGTGTGTGCTTTTTTCCTAATGGAATTCTTTATACAATGTGCATAGAGAATGAAATAACATAGAGCAAGTGCACCATTCAATCATATAGGCATGTTATCTACTCATCACATATTAGTATTAGAATTTATCACATCCCCTTTTACTAGCACCCCAATCATTTATACAAAGGTATTATTACATACCCAAATTAATAAGTAAAGTAGTAATATTACATGATAATAAACAGGCCTATAACAAACCCAAATAAATCAACTAAATAGCCAACCCTGATGGGCTCTCAACACTTCTGATATAGCATACCACACGATCACAGGTCCATAGGGAAGAGTCCAGACCCCTTTAATAAGCCACATCATCAAGTTTTGCACCACTTGGAACAAACAATATAGAACACAATACATGATAGAGAAGGAGAGTATTAGGGGGGAAGTTTGGGAGGTTACATGTGAGACCCAATGTGTTTTTTTTCTCTTCTCTTACATAACATACGTAAAATGGCGTGGTTATATTAGGTATATATGATTGGGTATAGCACATTGGGAGAATAGACTTAAAATGTGTGGTAATATCAAGGAACTAAGCTAAAGCTTTAGGTCAAAGGAATACCTTAAACAAAGGTTTGTGGTTAAAGAAATGGCTCGGGTATCACCCCGTGCATTCGGAAGGTTTAAGTTAACTTACACCTGTGGGATAAGACTAAGAGTGTCTAATATGCTAAGAATAATGTGTTAGGAGGTATTATAATATCAAACTGGTCACATGTTAAGTTTTTGAGTCAAGCAAGTTGCGAAATAAAGGTCGGCAAAAGTTATCGTAAATTTCTCTAATAAACTTTCTAAACTTTGGGTCAAATGTATTAGATCATTTTCCAAATATATAAAGAGTTATGGGACTCAATACCTACCAAATAGAATTTCTACAAGTCTATTTCGCAACCAAAAAAACTTCACATCAAACCGACATCTCAGTAAACAGTTATGATTGTTTTACCGCGGGCTTTCCGGGTTGAAACCGGGTCGTGAACCGGGTCGGATCAAACAAGTGGTATAAGTCGGCAAATTCGACTTTTAAGACCTCAAAACATTTCATTTTAGTCCCAAAACAGTGATCAAGGTGAAGAGAATGTCCCATGGTGTTCTTGAGTGATTAAGGTGCGGTTTTAACGATTTCTATCGTTAAAGTTTGCCCCCATGCCTAGAAACGAAATCTCTACGCTTTGCAATCGTTTCCCCCTTCTATTAGCTGTGTTTGGAGCTATTTTTGGAAGATAGGAATTTTTTGTTCTTGCTGGTTCTTCAGGATTTATACTTGGTTTGCCAAGGTAATCATCTTGGGACTCTTTTGTGATCGTTTTTACAAAGTTCTACGGACGTTTCATCAAGCGAGGGTCATATGGCAAATCTGCCGATTTAAATTCAATTATGAAATTTTTATAGGTGCGTATAAGCTGCATATATATAGTGTTTGGGAAGCTTAGGACGTAAGGAACAACTTTCATGAAGGAACTACAGGCATTCGGACGTTTGTTGGAGAGGTATGTTAAGGCTAAGCTCCGTCCTTCCTTTTAGCACGAATACTGGGAAATTCCTAAGACGCCAAATGTAATATTTTACTATTCTATTGCTAGAAAGACCTTCTGTGAAAGGCATTGGGATCGTAGCTGAAAAATTTTCATGATACTATTAGGTTGATATTCCACTCGTTTGGTTAAATAGGGTATTCGACATCTATATATGTCATTT
>MDKI01074829.1:0-34817 GCA_005239505.1 Nicotiana paniculata
AAAAAATGAAAATTTACAAAAAATATATGATTTCTTTTAATTAGATTAGACCTATAGAAAATACTTACACTAAAATAGTATATAATTTGGGTGTGGTAAAAAATTAGTTGTTCACAGTAGTGATATTTCAGGGATAGATCTTCCCTGGACATGGATCTTGTCTGAAGTGTTTATGCTTGGAGATGGATCTTCTCCATGAGGGTGGATTGGCCTGTTTCCATCGGTACTGAGCGACTGAGGTCAGTGACATGTATACTTATTCCGGGATGGATTTTTCCTGTGCCGTTGAGCCATATATAGTACCGATTGGTTGTGAGGTGTATCATTATCTGGAGATGGATCTTCTCCTTAGGTCTGGATCGACCTTCCTCAAACAGAGTGACTTCTATCCGATATGTATATATTTTGGGATGGATCTTCCCTGGGCCATGCGAGCCATATATAGTACTGAGTGGACGAATATTTGAGAATGGGAGCATATCGTGCATTTCATACTGTTGATGTATTGGCATGTAGAATACGTCGAGGTATATATGTTAAACTATTCGGAACTGTGTTTATCTTATCACTTTGAGCTGTCTAGTTAACTGAAAGCATGCCTAAATTTCTGTACATTTATTTTGTCATAAATATGGAGGTTTAGTTCGTAACTACCTTTCAGTCCACAGGTTGGACTTGTTACTTACTTAGTTGGTGTACTCACATTACTCTCTTCACCTTGTGTGCAGATTCAGGTGCCAGGGTTGAGTGAGAGCTGGTTTACTCTCTTTTTGGAGAACTTCGGAGATTGCAAGGTAGCTGCACGTCATCCGCAGCCTTGTCGTTCTCCTTCCTATTTAGTCATTTTGTTTATTCTCAGACTTGTTTGTATTAAGGGAACAGTACCATTCTTTGTGTTTCCTTTTAGTTGCTCAAAACTGATGACTCCGGATTTTGGGGCTGTATTTAAATGTTTTACCTAACTTTATTTGTTTCGAAATGCTAAAATGGAAGATTTATGAAATACTGGTTAATATTGAATCAAACAAAAGGTTTCTTATGTTATGCATAGTGAATTGGCTAGCTTAGTATCACTATAGGCGCCATCACGATCGAGTTAGTTTTCGGCTCGTGACAGTAACTCATCGAATTTGATACTCATTTTATTCGATTTCGTATATCTTGCAACACAGCTAATGCCTAGTAGTATAATTAATTTGTTTCCAGTATCATTCTCATTCTTATTTTAGGATTCAATGTTGGCACTTTCTGTTAGCACATATATCGGGACCTAAACTGAATTAGTTAATTTTCTTTTCAATTATATCATTGTAAAATAGTAAAAAACATAGTAATTCTCAAAATAAAAATGAGTATAAGTTCCAATATATTCTTAATGAAATTGAGAATTGAAGAAACAATATGAATGGCTAGAGGATAAGGGAAGAAACTTGCGGAATATGAAAGGTTGCAATTGTAAAAATTCTTTATGCTTTATGAATATGGATTATGATGAAAGGTTGTAACGGTAAAAAAATATGGAATGTGAAAGGTTTAAACCATAACAACTATTTTATTTACATTTACAGATAATTTTACTACTTTTCACTAAAATAGAAATTTAAGAAAACTTCAGAAACCTAGTGCACTGGATAGAAAAGGCAAAGAAGAACGTGTAATTATTCTTTTATGTTACTACACAATTACAAAAAAAAAATTGCTTCTCTCTTCCCATGGAGAAATTCAGAAGGAATTACAATTATTTACCACAAACTATAAAGTCAATTAGTTGATGCTGCTCCAATTCTTCTCTGAAGATTATACATTGACAACACGTTATGGAGTATGCTGGTGTTGTTAGCTGCCATTTTTCTTCTACAAAAATAAATTTTCTACGTCTACAATGAGAATGACAGATTTACCCTTGCTATATTTGACTTATTTTTCTTTATAGCACCTACTCCTTCCGTCTCAAATTAACAGCCGTGGTTATTAAAAATAGTTGTCTCAAATTATTTGTTATTTTAGAAGTTCAAGAAAAAATTGATTATTTTTTTCTTTTTTACTCTTAATAATAATAATTGTTCTTAAAAGATGGAGATAACACATAAATATAATAAATATTCAATGAAGAGAAATAAAATTTTATGATATAAATAAAGATAGAATAGTTTAATTTCTTTCTTAATTAATATTTTTAATTAAGAAATAATTAAGCCACCCGATAACATTCAATGAAGAATATTCTGCAGTGTATGATCCGTTATAGAGAATATGACATTCATTGCCCACTGTTACACATCCTTCAGCGGCACTCATAATTGTTATTAAAGAGGAGCTTAATCCTAGGACCTTGTTCCCTAGGTGCATTTATAAATAGTGAGTTCTACTATCAAAAACTCAATAACATTTTACTTTCTTGCTTATTTGTATTGTTCTTATTACTCACAGTAGCTTTACGCCCGAAGCCAAGATATTTGCCGTATATTTCAATTTTAAAGCTAAGTCTTATATTTTTGTTTAATTCATCTATTATTTGTCGATCAAATTAATTCATTTGTCTATAAACCACGTATAAATTCAATTGTACCATTTTATGGGTAAACAGTTTGACACCCATAGTGGGGCATAGACAGACGTAAATTGAATTGATCCCTATATCTATTACTAACTTGTTTGATTCTTTGTTCTTAGCAATAATCATTAAAAATGGCAGATAATAATGTTAAAAACACACATAATGTTGAGGCCCAAGGAAATCAAACTCAACACGAAGATTCAATCAGTTATACCCACAACGAGAGGAACGAGGCCACGGCGGTCCACATCAGCCAATATACGCTACATATTCGGAAGGCAAATCATGATGACGCTTAAGAAGAGCACATCGTCGAAGAAGATAGGGTCTTGAAAGAGCAACATGAGGCCATTATAGGCCATCTCACACATCAAGATAAGGCCATGAAGGAACTGAAGCAGGCGTTGTCGAGCGCTTCCAAAAATGTGAATGGGAGAGGTCTAGTTCTTCCCAGTGCCTCCACAAACCAAGCGACGCAGAGGATCGACAACAATGCCCCGAGGGGCGAGGTCGGCTCCGATGGTGCCGGGGGAAACAAAAGATCCTGCCACAACAACGAGAGTGATCCCTTTAAAATCTAACTCATGAAATTTATGAGGGAAGTAAACGACCGAATGGATCAAATTTTGGGTGCACCACCAGTGTTGAAAGAGCCGGACTCAAAGAAATACACACAGTTGCCGTACAAACCAAGCGCGAAATCAAATTTGATTCTAAAGAAGTTTAAAATGCCCGACGTGGCGAAATATGATGGGACTTCATATCCCCATGAGCATATCACCATCTATACAACGACGCTGAAGGGAAACGATTTAGTTCCCCATGAGATTGAGTCCATTTTTCTGAGGAAGTTCTGGGAGACCTTTACGAAGGGAGTCCTGGCGTGGTATTTGCTTTTTCTCCAGCATTCCGTAGACTCATTTGAGATGCTCATCAGGGCCCATGTCGGGGCCAGAAAAGTACAGGTCCGAAGGCCTATGTAATTAGAATTGCACAAAGAGAGTCCAAGTTGCTGCGGGAGTTTGTAACCAGATTCCAGAAGGAAAGGATGTTGCTTCCATCCATTTCGGACGAATAGGCGGCTGAAGCATTCACCAAATGTCTGAATCCAAGAAGTTTCGACGCTTCCCAGAAGTTGAAAGAAAGTTTGTTCGAGTTCCAAGAAACAACTTGGGTGAATGTTCACAATTGGTACGAGTCGAAAATAAAATTGAAGATGATCAGCTTGGTTTCCCGGTTTTGGTTAAGGGTCGGGATCGAGAGAAGAATAAAGAGAAATCGAAAGACGATTTCGATGCAGATCGACGGTCTTCGAGGAGTCAGTTTTTGCCCTATAAACAGGTCGAAGGACGTGGTAGAGGTTTTCGGTCGGCGGATAGATTCGCTACGGACAGGAGAATCGATGGAGATCGAAACAACAAGTTATTGAAGAACAAGGAAACATCAGGTTCTCAAGATTCTTCCCACCCCAGACTTTCTGAATACAACTTCAATATTAGCATAATGGAGCTGGTATCGCCTATGAGGAATATAAAAGAAGGACGATCCCGAAGCCAATGAGATCTGATCCCGACCAGAGGGGTCCTAATTTGTGGTGTGAATACCATGGAACAAACGGTCACCAGACTGGGGACTATCAGCATCTGCGCGAAGAGGCAGCGACATTCTAAAAAATGACCATCTCAGGGAATTTTTAAGCGATCAGGCTAAAAACAAATATGATCGCAATCATGATAATGCAGAGCCTTCAAAAGCTGGAAAAGATTACCCACACCTGACGATCAACATGATTTTTGGGGGGGGGGGGATGAGATTAACGGGGTTATATTTTTTACGGCAAATAAGACAAATGTATCAGTGACCCACATCAAAATACTCTAGGATGTCTCGGAATATGACATTACTTTTACGGAGGAAGACGTGGATGGCCTGCTACTCCCGCACAACGACGCCGTGGTAATCTCTATAAATGTCTTAGATTTAAATTAAACGTGTTCAGGTGGATCCAGGAAGTTTGGCCGAAATTATCTAGTAGAGAGTGTTGGAACTAGCCAAGCTCACTGGAAGTATCATTTCATCCACAAAAACCCTCGTCAAGTTCAATCTAGGGAGACCATGGCTGCACGAAGTGAAGGTTGTGCTATCAACATATCATTAGTTGCTAAAATTTCCAAATCCCGAGGGAGTTAAACAAATAAAAGGAACCGATAATAAGGGAGATCAATACAATCTCAGTCTCCAGTATTAAAGGGAAAGAGCATGTGGAATAGAAATTACAGGAGCTTGCGTCTGTTCCCGAGCCAAGCAAAGTCAACCAGGAGGAAGGGGCATCAGAATCCTATCAGGTGCCAAGGTATTTCCAGGTACCAGAAGAGACGGATGCAACAAATTCCAAAGGAGAAGAACTTGAACAAGTCACATTATTCGAAAAATTCTTGGAGAGGAAATTCCACTTCGGAACAGGACTGCACCCTGGAGTCAAGTCTAGTTTTATTGAATTTCTTAAATTTAATGCCGATTGTTTTGCATGGTCGCACGCAGATATGACAGTTGTCGTACACAAGCTAAGCTTGGATCCCAGTATTCCTTTGTAAGACATAAAAAACATCCTATTGCTAAGGCCAGAAACAAATTCGTAAAAGAGGAGTTAATTCTCCTTCTTGACATTGGTTCAATCCTAGAGGTAAAGTATCCCGACTGACTAACTAACGTAGTAGTAGTTCCAAAGAAGAATAATAAATTTCGCATGTGCATAGACTATAAGGACTTAAATAAGGTGTGCCTAAAAGATTAGTTCCCATTGCCAAACATTGATCAAATGATTGATGCAATTGCCGGATACGAGTTAATGAGTTTTTTTCGATGCTTACTCCAGGAACAATAAAATCAAAATGGACCCGTAGGATTAGGAAAAGACTTTGTTCATCATGAATTTCGACAAATACTGTTACAAGTGATGACCTTTGGGCTAAAGAACGACAAAGCCACCTATCAACGACTCGTGAACAAGATGATTGAAAAGAAAATAGGTAAAACCATGGAAGTTTGCATAGATAATATGCTTGTTAAGTATTTGAATGCAGGTGATTATCTCAAACACTTGAATGAAACTTTTGACATCTTAAGGAAGCACAACATGAAGCTTAACCCCAAGAAGTGTACATTCGGGGTCAGCTCCGGTAAGTTCTTGGGATTCCTGGTGTCACAAAAGGGAGCTCGATGTTAACCCCGATAAAGTCAATGTCATCGAAGACATCTTGCACTAGATATCAAGTGTAAAAGAGGTTCAAAGGCTAACGAGGATATTGGGCACTTCGGAGAAATGCCATCATTTCTTCTTGCTGCTCAAAAAGAAGAACAACTTTGAATGGACTCCGGAATGTCAACAGGCTTTGATAGATTTGAAAAGTTATTTGTGAAGCCCTCCATTACTATTGAAAGCGGAGGAAGGCAAAAAACTATTGGTCTACTTAGCAGTTTTGGAGGTAGCGGTAAGTGTTGTTCTAGTCCGTGAGGATGAAGGTATGCAATCTCCTATCTATTACATTAATAAAATTTTAACGGGAGCAGAAAATCGCTACCCACATCTGGATAAATTGGCCTTAGCTCTCGTAGTCGCCGCTCTAAAAATAAGGCCTTATTTCCAATGTCATATGATAGTTTTGGTGACCACCTTTCCCCTGCGAAATATCCATTTTAAACCCGAACTTTCGGGTTGGCTAGCCAAGTGGACTGTTTAAATGATTAAATTTGACATAGAATATAAACTTAGGACTGCGATTAAGTCACAAGTTTTAGCCGATTTTGTGGCCGACTTTTGTCCGGGACTGTTACCTTTGGCAACCAAAGAAGTAGTGACGGTGTCAGAATCAAAATAAAGAGTTTGGACCCTATTCAAGGATGGATCTTCAAAATTAAAAGGGTCCGGGGTCAGCATAGTACTAACCACGCCCTCAGAGAAAACCCTAAGGCAGGCCATAAGAACGGTCCCACAAACTAACAATGAGGCGGAGTATGAAGCTTTGATTGTTGGGTGAATTAGCCAAGGTACTGCACCCCGAGGTCATAGAAATCAAATGTCACTCCCAGCTGGTGGTTAATGAGGTCTACAGGATCATTGAAGCCCAAGGTGGAATGCGTGCAACAATATGAAATGAAGGTTCAGGATCTGCTTTTTCGATTCCGGGAGTGGTCACGCATATAGTGAGGGAAGAAATACAAAAGCAAACGTATTAGCTAACCTTGTCTCCTCTATGGAAATGAAAGGATCAGACTGCGTTACAATCATACAACATATGCACTCGGTACTGGATGCAAATAACTATTACGAGGGAAATGCGACTAATTTGGTATGGGACTGGAGAAACAAAATTATTGACTATCTCAAACACAGAAACCTACCTGAGCATCCTAAGGAATCTTGGGCGCTACCAACTAAGGCTTCACGAGATAGTTTCAAAGAAGGTCAATTATACGAATAATGTTTCCAAGGCCCGTTGGACCGATGTTTGGGATCTTCCGAAGCTAATTATGTTATGCGAGAAGTCCACGAAGGGATCTACGGAATCATTTGGGCACAGATTCCTTAGTTCTAAAAATAATAAGGGCAGGATACTATTGGCCCCGGATAGAACAAGATGCCAAAGCTTATCAATGCTATGCACAGTTGGTACATCAACTGACAAAACCACTGCACTCAGTCCTGTCACCATAGCCGTTCATGAAGTAGGGAATGGATATCGTGCGATCACTGCCACCAGTCCCTGGTAAGGTAAGATTTCTTTTGATTTTGACTGACTATTTTTCTAAGTGGGTTGAAGCATGTCCTTATCAGAAGATCGGCGAGCGTGAAGTCGTAGATTTCTTATGGGAGAACATAATTTGCAGATTTGGGATACCAAAATAAATATCCCACAACATTGGGCCACAATTTATAGGCGCAAAAATCCAAAAATTCCTTAAAGATTTGAAAATCAAAAGGATCACATCATCACTTTACATCTAAGCGCAAATGGCCATGCTGAGTCAACGGACAAAGCGATCATACAAAATCTCAAAAAGAGATTGAAGCAGCTAAAGGAAATTTTCCCGAAGAGCTTCCTGGTGTATTATGGGCATATAGAAAAACAGCCAAATCAAGCATGAGGGAGGCTCCTTTTTCTCTTGTGTACGAGGGAGAGACCCTGATCCCGGTGGAAGTAGGTGAACCTACCATGAGGTATTTTCGATCAGACAAAGAAGAAAACAGTGAGGCAATGTTAATAAATTTGGAGATGATCGACGAACACATGGACTTGGCGCATATAAGGATGGCAACTCAAAAACAGCGAATAAAGAGATATTATGATCAAAGAGACAACCTCTGCTATTTCAATGTAGGAGACTTGGGTTTAAGGAGAGTAACTCAGAACACCCCGGAACTCTATGCAAGAAAGCTAGGTCCAACTGGGATGGCCCCTACCGGGTTTTAGTTATCACCGGGAACGAGTCATACGAGTTAGAGAATCAAGATGGAGAAAGGTTTCCAAGCAATTGGAATGTGGTACACCTCATGAGATACTATTGGTGATGAACATTACATATACTAAAAGGTGATACTTTCGTACGATTTTTGTCCAGTTTGGTTTTTCTGGAAAGGTTTAACGAGGCAACAACAGAAAGCATACTACGAAGCAAGTTTCAACAATAGTAATAAGACCTTTCAATGACAAGGCACACAAGCAAAGAACCCCTACGGAGCAGTTATATAGTCTTTTGCTCAATAGCAAAGTTCATACTGGAAAGTTGAGTTTGCTATCAAACAGAGATTACCTGACCGTTCACAAGTGCAAGACACTAGGGGATTGTTAGATAATCTTTGTCTCGATAGCATAAAATCCTAAGGGGAAGTAAAGTTTGTTACCGAACTGAAGATTATCTAGAAATTTACTAGTGGGATCCTTGAAGGTGTAAAACACCTAGTGTTCTAATTAGCATTCTTCGCATTCGTACACTATGGAGGAATGATATTGTCACGACCCCAAATCCTAACCGTCCGTGATGGCGCCTATCGTGGAACTAGGCTAGCCGACTACCGCGTGTTCACATTTTTCTTTTGAAAATCTCATTTAAGTTTCAAGAAATTCATAACAATATACAGAAAGTCTACTTAATATAATAGGCCAAATGTTATATACAATACTGCCATCCCCAAAATCCAGAGCCAACATGTCATGAGCATCTAGTGATATAAGCCAAAATAAAGTATTATGATACAAAACTCCGAATCAAATATAAATACAATAGGAAGGGAGAGAAGAGATGCTGTGAACGCTGAACAACTACCTTTAAATCCCCACTATCCGGCTCCGCTGCGATATATGTATATAAGCTAATGCTCGATCTCTGCTCCTGATTCTGCACACAGAGGTGCAGGGAGTAATGTGAGTATACCAACTCAGTAGTAATGGAGATAAATCAAGTCTAAGTAGCAAGTAATCACATAAAAATCAATGCCATTAAGTCACAATATACACAACCTTACTTTCCAATAGTATACATAGATATACGAAATCATCAGGCCTTAGAAATCAACTTCATAAAAGTCCTTAAAACAAAGATTTGGTATGAAAAATGAAAGTAGTAAGATCATAAGTATCCCCTAGGGCAAAAACATGTTTCATAATCAGCCCCTAGGGCATGCCTCCCAATCCGTCAGCACCTCACAATCACTCAGCACCTCACAGCCACGCATGCCTCCCAATCACTTAATCACTCGCACTCGGTGCGCTCACTGGGGGTGTGTAAAGACTCCGGAGGGGCTCCTTCAGCCCAAGCGTTAATATCACTCAGCACCTGACCATCACTCTTGGCCCTCGACCACACTTGGTGGAACCACTCGAAAAGCCCCTCGGGCGAAGTAATAGAACGGGGTAATCGACCCGAAAACATCATTTTAATGCTCATGTAGTGTGAGTCAGGCTAAGTTTCAAATAAAACAGTATGAATAATGATGCTGAGTAAAAACCATCGACAAGTAGTGACGAAAACAACAGTAAAACACCCTCAAAGGGTCTAAACAGATCGGCACGACGCCTCAAACACGGCCTATAACCCAAATATTTCACAAATCTTTAGAACATAATTTAACACAAGTTTTTGAGAAAATATGCAACTCATTAGTTTCCACGGAGAGGACCTAGTCCAATCCAAAAATCAGTATGCGCCACATATTCGTCATCCGACATGTGCGCCATTCCAAATTCAGTGAGAAAATAATACAGTCTGGGGTTCCATACACTCAGGACAAGATTTAAGACCATTACTTACCTCTACCGAGCCGCGACACTAGTCCTTTATGCCTTTTCCCCTCAAATTGGATCCCGCTCCGAATCTAGCTGAAACTAGTTAATATCATCAATATATACTCAAGGAACATACCCAATCGAAAATTATCAATTTAGAAAAAAATCTCGAAATTCGGTAAAATTGGAGCCCTGGGTCCACGTCTTGGAATCCGAAATTTTTTACATCATTAGAACCCTCATCCTCCCACGATTCTATACATATAAAGAACACTAAAATCGGACCACAATTGCCCACTCAAACACTCAAAAGAAAGATAAATTCTCATGGACCCTTCTTCCCCAACTTAGCTAAATTTCAAGAATATTTGTTGTTTAATTACTCAAGAATTGACATAGAAACGTGTTATGAAGTTGAAACTTTTACCTCCAAATGACTTCCCTTGATTTCTCTTCAATCCCCTCTCAAAAGCTCTCAAATTCGCATGCAACAATGGCGGAAATGAAGACCAAATTCGCACCCCAGCCTTTTTTTAAAACATTCTGCCCAGCAAATAAATTCCTTCTTCGCGAACGCGTCAACTGGACCGTGTTCGCATAGAACAATTCCCAACAAGCCTAATTTACACTATACAAACGTGACCAAAAGCTCGCGAACACGAAGCACCGCCTACCCAGGCCTCCACGAACGCGTCCCTGACACGCAAACGCATAGGCCAAAACACCTGGGGGTCCCCAACCTCCCACTCTTCTTCGCGAACGCGTGCACTTGAACGTGCACGCGTTGACCAGCACACTTAGACCTCCACGTTTGCATCCTTCTCTTCACGAATGCAAAGAAAAAAAACTCAGCTCCCCCAAACAACTCTTCATGAACGCGGCTTCCCACCCGCTAACGCGAAGAACAAAAGTCTCTGCAACAAAAACCAGAAAATCTGCCAAGTTCAAAACTCCAAAATCGATCCGTTAATCATCCGAAACACACCTGAGGCCACGGGACCACAACCAAACATACCAACATATCCCATAATATCATCCAAACTTAGTCGAGCCTTCGGAACACAAAAAACAACTCGAAAACACCAAATTTACATCAAATTCAAGCCTAAGAACTTTAAAACTTCTAAAATTCGCCAACTACGTCGAAACCAACCAAAACACCTCCGATTGACCTGAAATTTTGCAGACATATCCAAAATAACATTACGAAGCTGTTCCAACTTCCGGAATTCCATTCTGACCCCGATAGCCTATTTTTCACTGCCGACCGGAAATAGCCAAAAACTAACTTTCGCCAATTCAAGCCTAACTCTACACCGGACATCACAAAAATATTCTGAACACACTCCTAAGTCCCAAATCACCTAACGAAGGTGTTGGAGCCATAAAATCCGCATTACGAGATCGTTTACCAATAAGTCAACTATCAGTTGACTTTCTCACTATTAGGCCACTTTAAAAGGCTAAATGCCTAAACTCTCATTATAACCACTCCGGACCCAAACCAACTGACCCAATACATCAAAAATAAGATAGCGATACATGACAATTGCAGAAACTGGGGAAATGGGGTAAATCTCACGGAACGACCGGTCTGGTCGTTACATATGAATATATGGAAATAATGACTACAACTTTTACCGAAATAAGAAAGCCGGAAACATAGTTGTGTCATCGGGACCAGGGACTGCACGACCAGCCTCGTTGAAACTTAATTTTTATCCACAAGAAACAACAATTTCTTTTTAGCAAAACGAATGAATATATACTATTGAAAATGGAAGGAATAAAGTAAAGTCCTTTTATTCGTACCTTGTTTTTTTCTGAACGATGAATAGATTTCATCATTTGAAAGTTAAACAATTACTTCAAATGCTAGTGTTGTAATGAACACGAGACATCCTCTTCAAGAGCACCATACTAATAAGATGACCCTCTATTATGAAAACCCTCACGTTAAAGGGAAGAACTTATTCTTGGAATCCAAAAGATTTTAGGGAAAAATACACCTGAGAGGCGAGCAACAATTTGGCCCCTCTCGGCCAAGTATTGGTCCCGCTCAGAGGTAAGTTCCTCCTTATCATGAATCAACCTTTGAAGGTCCTCGGAGGCAAGGAGTTGGACGGAAAAACAAAAATACAAATTCAAAAGTTTGCCATAACACAAGTAGAAGAAACAACAGAAGAACATAGACTATACTGCCGCTGCGTTGTGCATGATATTATTTAACAAACATTCTCCCGAGAGAGTTTGTATATTTTCCCAATCTTTCTCTGCAGCCAGGGGATTGAGATAGTTAGCAAGTTCCACCGGTCGAGACAAAAGATTGAGTCTAGTGGAAACTAAAAGGGTGGCGCTCCTCCTCATTTGGGTTCTTTTGAAGGGGCAGCATAATTTCGCCCCAAGTTCCCCAGAACATGGGACTGGAGAAGAGGGACACCTCTTCTTGGGAAATTGCGACAGCTGGAAGTGATATAGAAGTTGTTGGTGGTGCAGCTCGAAATGATATAGAAGTTGTTGGTGGTGAAGGAAGAGTTGATGCAGAAGGAGATGAAGCAGATGACGTTGTAGGGCGAGAAACAGATGCGTCAGGTTTAGTGATGGTTGATGGTCGCTGATCGACCGAAGATTGAAGAGGCCCGAAACTTAGACCTATAGTACCGGGCACGATAGTTGGGACTCGGAAGAATGAGTTGGCATCTTCTACCACATCACCCCCCTCCATAGTGTCCAGGCATCATTCCCGTTGGTGTAGCTAACTCAACAAATTGAGCATTCCGTTGAGTTTATGGAAACCATCATCCTCTATGTAGAGAAGCCCCATCATCATTTGCTTCTCCGTCATTATCGATCATCACAACATCTGAAGACGACTCGGGTGGGGTTCTTGTTCTCCGGCCAGGGACTCTGAGAAGAAGAATTTGCACCACAAGCCGCCGCGGAAGCACATGTTTGTGTAAAGTCTTTCTGCAGCAACCTTACCGCATAAGTAGGATCAGCCAAAACATCCTCCTCAGGGACAACAACTGAGCCCTGGGGTAGACCTAGATTCAACAAAGGAAAAAAGGGGTAAACAACCTCCTTACATGAATGGGAAAAATGAGATGAGTTTTACTTACCATGATTTTTGGCCTTCCATCCATATTTAAGGGCTAATTACGTCTACGTAATCAGTAGGATCAGCCAAAACATCCTCCTCAGGGACAACAACTGAGCCCTGGGGTAGACCTAGATTCAACAAAGGAAAAAAAGGGGTAAACAACCTTCGTACATGAATGTGAAAAATGAGATGAGTTTTACTTACCATGATTTTTGGCCTTCCATCCATATTTGAGGGCTAATTACGTCCACGTACGAGTTTCTGGCGTAGAGACATCCAAAATCCTTTGGACCCAGTGGTCCAAACTGTCAACCCGTGGTGGAACTCAAGGACTTTGTAAAACAAGTAAAAGAAATGGAATCAGTGACAACGTGGGATGATCTTTAACTAGAAGAAGTGATAAAAAATGGACTTACTAGCATAGTTAGACAACTCCTGAAAGGATGACGTTGTGGCTGCAATGATGTCCTTGGTGCTAACTGCAACAAACCGTTCCAGCCATCCATGGTCGTAGTCATCATCCATTTTGGCCAGTAGGGAATAGTGGCCACAATTGCTGAAGTTTCTCATTCCCCCCAGCTAGGGTTAGCTCCTGTCCTGTCTCCATACAGAATGACTTGCCTATGCCGGCACACTTGGTAGTGGATGCAAAATTCCACAATAACGGAATCAAGCTCCCCACTCAGAGAAAAAGGCCCCAAAGTGAAGGAATACACTTAAAAATATGTGAAACCATTCTTGGGAAGAGTTATTCTCTCCACCAGATCAAGAAAAATAATGTCTAAATCTTAGCAATTGCAGTCTTCTTTCACAACGGGAATGTTGGAAGGCCGGATGGAAGAACGGTACACGCCAACGACCCATGCACGAGGGTTAGCGGAACAAAACTTCTCCTCAAAATCTTTGGTTGTGACAAGACTCTTTGGGATGATGGAGCTGACCGTATGAGGAGCAACATCATCAGTTTTACCATTGTTCGTTGAAGAAATAGGGTTTCTAGAAGAAAATGCCATTTTTTATCAGAAAGAAGGGAAGGTTTTCTCTCATGATGAACCTGTTCCAACTTTCGGAATTCCATTCCGACCCCGATAGCCTATTTTCCACAGCCGACCGGAAATCGCCAAAAACTAACTTTCGTCAATTCAAGCCTAATTCTACACCGGACATCACAAAAATATTCCGAACACACTCCTAATTCCCTAATCACCTAACGAAGCTATTCGAGCCATAAAATTTGCATTCCGAGGTCGTTTACCAATAAGTCAACTCTCAGTTGACTTTCTCACTATTAGGCCACTTTAAAAGGCTAAATGCCTAAACTCTCATTATAACCACTCCAGACCCAAAATGAAAATAATGACTACAACTTTTACCAAAATACGGAAGCCGTAAACATAGTTGTGTCATCAGGACAAGGGACTCCACGACCAGCCTCATTGAAACAAGTTGTTAGCCATAAGAAACAACAATTTCTTTTTACCACAACGAATGGATATATACTATTGAAAATGGAAGGAATAAAGTAAAGTCCTTTTATTCGTACCTTGTTTTTTTTTCTGAACGATGAATAGATTTCATCATTTGAAAGTTAAACAATTACTTCAAATGCTAGTGTTGTAATGAACACGAGACGTCCTCTTCAAGAGAATCATAAGCATAAGAGGGCTCTCTATTATGAAAACCCTCACGCTAAAGGGAAGAACTTATTCTTGAAATCAAAAAGATTTTAGGGAAAAATACACCTGAGAGGCGAGTAACAATTTTTGCCCCTCTCGGCCAAATATTGGTCCCGCTCAGAGGTAAGTTCCTCCTTATCATGAATCAACCTTTGAAGGTACTCAGAGGGAAGGAGTTGGAACAAAAATCCAAATTCAAAACTTTGCCATGACACAAGTAGAAGAAACAACAGAAGAACATAAACTATACTGCCGCTGCGTTGTGCATGGTATTATTTAACAAACATTCTCTAGAGAGAGTTTGAATATTTTCCCAATATTTCTTTGAAGCTAGGGGCTTCAGATAGTTAGCAAGTTCCACCGGTCGAGACAAAAGATTGAGTCCAATAGAAACTGAAAGGGTGGCGCTCCTCCTCATTTGGGGATCTTTTGAGGGGGCAGCATAATTTTTCCCCAAGTTCCCCAGAACATGGGACTGGGGGAGAGGGACACCTCTTCTTGGGCAATTGCGACAGCTGGAAATGATATAGAAGTTGTTGGTGGTGCAGCTGGAAATGATATATAAGTTGTTGGTGGTGAAGGAAGAGTTGATGGAGAAGGAGATGAAGCAGATGACGTTGTAGGGCTAAAATCAGCTGCGTCAGGTGTAGTGTTGGTTGATGGTCGCTGATCGACCGAAGATAGAAGATGCCCGAAACTTAGACCTATAGTACCGGGCGCGATAGGTCGGACTCGGAAGCGTGAGTTGGCATCTTCTACCACATCACCGCCCTCCAAACTGTCGAGGCATCGTTCCCGTTAGTGTAGCTAACTCAACAGATTGAGCATTCCGTTGAGTTTATGGAAACCATCATCCTCTATGTAGAGAAGCCCTATCATCATTGGCTTCTCTGTCATCATCGATCACCACAACATCCGAAGATGACTCGGGTGGGGCGCTTGTTCTCCGGCCGGGGACTCTGAGAAGAAGCATTTGCACCAGAAGCAAGCGCGGAAGCACATGTTTGTGTAAAGTCTTTCTGCAGCAGCCTTACCGCATCAGTAGGATCAGACAAAACATCCTACTCAGGAACAACAACTGAGCCCTGGGGTAGACCTAGATTCTACAAAGGATAAAAGGGGTAAACAACCTCCTTACATGAAAGGGAAAAATGAGATGAGTTTTACTTACCATGATTTTTGGCCTTCCATCCATATTTGAGGGCTAATTACGTCCACGTACGAGTTTATGGTGTAGTGGGTCCAAAATCCTTTGGACCTAGTGGTCCAAACTGTCAACCCGCGGTGGAACCCAAGGACTTTGTAAAACAAGTAAAAGAAATGGAATCAGTGATAACGTGGGATGATCTTTAACTAGAAGAAGTGATAAAAAATGGACTTACTAGCACAGTTAGACAACTCCTGAAAGGATGACGTTGTGGCTGCAATGATGTCCTTAGTGCTAAGTGCAACAAATCATTCCATCTATCCACGGTCGTAGTCATCATCCATGTTGGCCAGTAGGGCATGGTGGCCACATTCGCTGAAGTTTATCATTCCCCCTCGATAAATCTTGGGGGAATAAAGATTCATTAACTGAGCTAGGGTTAGCTCCTCTCCTGTCTCCATACAGAATGACTTTCCTATGCCAGGCACACTTGGTAGCGGATGCAAAATTCTACAATAACGGAATCAAGCTCCCCACTCCGAGAATATTGCCCCAAAGTGAAGGGATACACTTAAAAATATGTGAAACCATTCTTGGGAATAGTTATTCGCTCCACCAGATCAAGAAAAATAATGTCTAAATCTTGGCAATTGCAGTCTTCTTTCACAGCGGGAATGTTGGAAGGCCGGATGGAAGAACGGTACACGCCAACGACCCATGCACGAGGGTTAGCGGAACAAAACTTCTCCTCAAAATCTTTGGTTGTGACAAGACTCTTTGGGATGATGGAGCTCAGCGTATGAGGAGCAACATCATCAGTTTTACCATTGTTGGTTGAAGAAATAGGGTTTCTGGAAGAAAAGGCCATTTTTTATCAGAAAGAATGGAAGGTTTTCTCTCATGATGAAGGTTTAGGACGAAGCACGAGTTGTATAACGACATTTTGAGAAAGTATAAGGAAGTATGAATTGTAAATGAAGATGTTTGATGCGTATAAGTAAAGGTATAGACGGCTAAATTCGTGACAATGATTACCTCGATAACCGGTAAAATTGATGCTAAATCGTGGGATGACACATGTTCAGGGCATTAAATACAGAGAGATCTGCATCTAATCAATCGTCAGAAATTTTTCAGAGGGGATCAAATAATTTCCCGCCAAAAAAGGTATTTCTAATAACTTTTCGGTGACACAAAGTTATGCCACCGGAAAGCAAGAGGACTTTTTGTATGGGGTAAGATATGTTCATATTTAATGATCACATGAGAAAGCAACACGTGAATCTGAGGCAGAAGATAGCTAAACCCGAAGGAAATGATCTCGCTTGTCACCAGAGAGAATGATACTCATAACAAAAAAATTAACGTCGCCACCCGGTAACATTCAATGAAGAATATTCTGCAGCATTAAGTGTATGATCAATGGCCCTCATAATTATTATTAAAGAGGAGCTTAATCGTAGGACCTAGTTCCCTAGGTACAGTTATAAATAGTGTGCTCTACTATCATTGTATGAGGTAGTAATTTTCTGATAAGCATACACAATATTTTATCAAAAGCTCAATAACATTTCACTTTCTAGCTTATTTGTATTGTTCTTATTACTCCTGGTTGCTCTGCGCCCAGAACCAAGATATTTGTCGTCTATTTCAATTAAGGCTAAGTCTTATATTTCTGTTTAATTCATCTATTATTTGTGGGTCAAATTAATTCACTTGTCTATAAACCATGTATAAACTCAACTGTACCATTTTACGGGTAAACGACTACACTTATTTTAATTAAGCATTTTATTTTTATACATCAAAACTATATAGATTTAGCAGAATTAGTATTATTTAATTTCATTTAGCATAATTAGTTACTATTATTTAATTTATTTCAATAAGTTGTCTGACTTATGTTTTAGAAAACTAGTTTCATTTATTGAGAATGGTTATTAATGTTTATGTGTAGCTTAGTTGTGTAGTTGATTAGTCAATATAGTCAATATAATTGAGCTAGTTTGAGTGACAGTTTTGTAGATAGGATATTTTCTCTTACACTCTTACATATGTGTACATATATATTTTTAGAAGTGTAAATGACGTTGAGTTCTTTTCCCCCAATTTCTCGTTATTCTAGAACCTTCTCTTGGAATCTCATCTTGGTTCATCAATAGAGATGTTTTGATGTTTTTGATCGCTAATTTTGACATGGTATCAGAGCTCGGATCGTAATCTCCGATCTACATCTAGTTCGTGTCACGACCCAACCCGGAGTTCCACGACTGGCACCTAGGGCCTACTGAACCGATCCTCACGTACCTTATCCTTGTTTACTATCATACTTGTCATGGGCCATTATAGGCCACATCTATATATAAGTAACAGTATTAGAACCTAACTCGCATAACTAATTCAAAAAGATACATAGGGGCCGACTAGACCGTTGACAGTTCATACCCAAAACTATATATTTGACACTGTCTGCAAAACCTCTAAGGAAACATGAACATAGTAGTATCTAAGTCAAGACAAGGATCCCGACATCCTTATAAAAAAATAACATATAGAGAACCCTGAATCATCAATACTTCAGGAAGTAGTGGAGCTCATCAACCAAAAGATGATATCTGAAGGCAGCCTACAGTGGAGGGTCCTTGCCTCGTCTTTCTACACATGCGTGGCACGAAGCACAGTGTCCCCATGCAAAAGGACGTCAGTATAAAGAATGTATCGAGTATGTAAGGCATGAATGAAGCATAATAATAAGACACTATTACTAAGAGGGGTAAGAATCAACCTATAACATCTCATCCACCGCGAAGGGCTATAACATGCATAATAGTTTCAATATCGTATATACATAGATATATAACAACAATACCATAGTTCTGAAAACATCATTATCATGATGTTATCTACCCAACTGATCAATGGTTACTTCTCGACCGCCCGTAGTGCGGTGGTAAATGCATGACTTCCCAACCAATCGTAGCTCAGTGGTAAATGTGTAGCTGCCCAACCAGCCGTAGCTCGATGGTAAATGCATGAATGCCCGACATGCCGTAACTTGGTGATAAATGAATATGCATGACTGCTCAACCAACCATAGCTCGGTGGTAAATGAAGATGCATGACTCCCCGACCGGCCGTAGTACAGTGGTAAATGAAGATGCATGACTGCGCAACGGTCGTAGCTCGGTGGTAGATGAAGATGCATATAATATTATAATATGAACATTAACATCTTTATCATATTCTTGAATAGGGACATAGAAACATACTTAGACATGCTTTGAGTATCATTTTATATGAATGAATAACATAGACATCCTTAACTACTAAGAGTAGAACCACTTATACAATAATATAACGTTTATGTTTTATTACTTGAATCATGCCAAAAGAAGGAAAGATTATTTTTAACATACCTTAATTGCTTATACGAGCTCGTAGAAGGTCACCTTCTTTGAAGCTTCCCTATACCTTACTTCAGTTGAGATAATTTGATAAAAGAACCTCCAATTAACATTAATATTCCTCTTCGTTAAAATAGAAAGAAGAAACAAGACTTTTATTTGCACTTCATTGAATTAAAAGGAAGAGGAACATAAATTGCTACTTATTGATTTATAAAGAAGGTAAGAAAAGGATATGATGCAACGTTAATTGTCTTTAACGGTAGAACATGACTAGTTAGATGAGATGCAACGTTTTAAGAAAGTTGGGTACGTGTCCACCACAAAGTTATACATATCACATTACTTCATGTAGAGGTAATGGAAAATATATAAGTGTATGGTATAAATAACTTAAAATATTATACTCTGCCTTGCACACTAAATTTATAACTTTGACTCAATAATAAAATAATGCATGACTACTTATTGACACCTACGTAATTTATCAAATCCAGTTTTTGACAACGTAATATCAAGAGCACAAAGTTTTTTGTATTAATAATCCTAAAAAGGGTAAAAAAGATAACTTTTCTTATGAGAAAGTAATTTATTTTCTTAAAATGTATAAAATATTAAAAGTTTTCTCATATCATGTGTTTAACTAAAACTTAACAAAAAATAATGTACTAATAACTTTTGATAATCATATTTATACAACATTTACAAAAGAATGTTTCTCTTAAAAGAAAGTGCCATATCAAGGTAATATATAACATTTTCGAAATTCATTAAATTTAATGGGTCTTATTTTTATAACTTCATGTATGAACTTAATCTCTTCGAACTAACATAGTTTTACTACGACGCATCCAAACAACAAGGTGTTACTGTACGCCTTCTCTTCTTTTCTTTATTATTTTCACCCAATTTGAAATCGCAAATCGAAAGTCCTCCCTTAGCGATTTAGTCCGGGAATCACTGCTTTGTAGTCTATTAATCATGAATCGACATTTTCTACTTCAATTCATGGCTGGAGACAAGGATACTATGGATACCGCCACAATCTTGGATTAAACCAACCCTCTATACATGCACCCATCGGAAAGTGCTGGGATTGTGCTGGTACTAGTAGCATTTGACGATGTGGATATAGATCGTGGAGGAGAGGCGTTCTCAAATTTCTCTATGTGAAAAATAAAGTGGGGTTCATCAAAAGGAAGTGTAAGAAACCCAATGTTGGAGAAGCAACCTATGATCAAAGGGAACGATGCGACGATATGGTGACATTCTGGATTCTGAACTCACTCTTAAAGAATTTGACTAACAGTCTACAATACATGAATGATGAGAAGGAATTATGGCAAGAGCTCGAGGCCAGGTACGATCAAACAAATGGGGAAAAACATTATCAATTGCAAAAGGAAATCAATGACCTAAATAAAGAAACCCTAGATATGACAATATACTACACAAAAACGAAGAAGCTCTAGGAGGAGCTCAATAACTTGAATGCGCGCACTGTCAATGCACCTATTTCCAAAGCAAATATGCACAAGGCAGAGAAAGATCGAAGATTACTTTAGTTCCTAATGGGACTCAAGGAAGTTTACACAAATGTTAGGGGAAGTATTCTAATGATGAACCTCTTTCCTAGCATTGCACAGACCTTTTCCATCCTCGTTCAGGAGGAGAAACAAAGAGAAGTTAGGCCAGGTAATCGCTTATTAATGAAATCCATTTCCTTGAACGTGAATGGACTAGGAAACAACTAGTTCAGAACCAATTATTCTCCACAAGGCAACACCATAGGACACAAAACCTAATTCCCCCTAATAGGTCTAGACTGTATTGTGACTACTGCAAAAAGCTAGGACACACGATAGACTACTTGGATTTCCACAAGACTTCAAGTTTACAAAGGAGAGGAACACATGATCTGCTGCAAATGTCCATGGTCAGTGTGAAGAGATGTAAGCTTGTAGTAGTGGAGATGGTGAAAGCAAGAACCACAGCCAAAATTTTCATCACCTGACGAAGGAACAATACAACTAATTGCTGAATTTGGTGGAGAACTTTAAGACTACCAGTGCAGCGGAAAACTAAAACATTATCACCTAATGGAGCTATAAACTTTGTAGGTATTCTAGCATGCTTTACTTATAAAGAGATAGCTGAAACAACCACATGTAATTGTTCAAATTCAATTGCTGGCCTATGAATTTTAGACATTGGAGCTTCAAATCGTGTTCTATATAAAAAGTCTTTCCTTACTTATATTAGGACCTTATCTTATCCCTTCCTTATTACCTTACCTAATGGATATAGGGTGAAAGTTATAGAAATTGGTAATGTTTTTCTCAGTCCTAGACTAACTTTGGTTAGAGTTATGTATGTACCTAGTTTCAAATACAATCTTATTTCAATTCAGTCATTAAAAGTGCATCTTGATTGCATGGTTAATTTCAACAAATATCTTTGCCTAATGTAGGACCATTCAATGAAGAGGCCACTGGAGATTGGTAAGGCAAATAGTGGGTTGCATTTTCTTTGTTCAAAGTGTCATAGTTGTTCAGGGTTGAGTCCACGCTCTACTTCAATTTTAGCAACAAAAAGGATCACGATTATCCATTTCATTCATTGTCAACTGTAAATGAGTCATCTCATCTATTAGGCAATGTAAACAGTATCCATTTAGGTAATAAAACTGATCATGTTGCTGTGAATTATTCTCATATATGTTCTATATTTTCTTGAAATAATGTTGACTACTTGTGGCACAATAGGTTAGGTCATTTACCCTTTGTAAAAATGAGAAAAATATCTATTATACCAGGAAAATTTTCTCCTAAAGAACCCTTTATTTGTTCAATCTTCCCTATGGTCAGACAAACAAGGCTACCATTCCTTGAAAAGACCACCTGATCCACCAAAATTCTTGAATTACTCCATGTAGACCTATGGGGCCCCTACCACATATCCACACATGATACTTACAAATACTTCCTTACCATGGTTGATAATTTTAGTAGGTCAACCTGGAGTCACCTCTTAAGCTGCAAAAGTAATACATTTCATGCTATTAAAGCTTTTCTATGATCGAGAATCAGTTTGTTACTACTGTTACGACCATTAAATCTGATAATGGTCTAGAATTTGTCAATAATGAATCCAGGACATACTTCCAATAAAAAGTCATAGTACATAAGAAAAGTTGTCTATACACACCACAATAAAATGGTATGGTGGAAAAAAATACGAATGCCTACTTGAAACAGCAAGGGCCTTACTTTACCAATCCAGACTACCTATAAGTTTCTGAGGAGAGTGCATTCTAACTACCACCTACATGATACTCCCACCTATTTTTCTTGATAACAAAAGCCATTTTGAACTCCTATACAACAAAAAGCCCAAATATTCACAACTTAATAGTTTTGGTTGCTTATGTGTCACGACCCCAGTTCACCCTCCGTGAACATGTCGTGATGGCACCTAGTCCCTATAATTAGGTAAGCCTAACAATGCGGAAAAACAACACAACTTGCGGAATAATTAATTAAAACTGAACAACTAAAAGAAAGACTATATATAAATGTCGCTCGGCATATACAACTCAATAATGCGGAAGTCTACAATATCACCCCAAAACCCGGAAACTCACGGGAAACACAGGCTAAAAGAAATGTAATACACTGCTCTAACTCCAGAATGTCTAAATAACTGTAAGGAAGGAAAAGCTTTCCACTAAAGCTAGAATAAGATAGAAACTCCTGGTTTGCGGACCCGGCTTATGTACCTCGAAGTCTCTGCTAGATCTCTCCACCGCGGGGATAATGCGTCAGGGTGGAGGTACCTGGATCTGCACATGAAAAAAAAACATGTGCAGAAGGGGCATGAGTACACCACAGCGGTACTCAGTAAGTGCCAAGACTATCCTCGGTCGGGTAGTGCCGAGGAAGGTCAGGGCCCTACTGAGGTTAAACAATATAATAGGAATTTACAGTATGAAAACATGCAGTAATAATGAGTACAACAGTTAAATAAGATAGGTTAAACAAGGCAATAACAAAAAAACACAAAGAACAGAGTACACATAGAATATGTACAGCTCAATAACAATGGTAACAATGAGGATCTCCCAGGATACCGTCCTGTAGTCCTTTTCTCAACTGTCCAGTGGATCTCCCGGGATACCATCCCGTAGTTCAGGTATCAATGTGTAGGGGGATATATCGGGAATCGAACTCGCAGTCCCAAAGTAAATATGTAGGGGGATCTATCGGGAATCTAACCCGCAGTCCCAAAGTAAACAAACAGGGGGGGGGGGGAGCTACCGGAGTCCCACATCCGTAGTCCCAATGTAAATACGCATCCACAACAAGAAGATATTCAGAAATAGAGTGCAAAAATACAAGGCAACAAGTAGTTCTAGCCTAACATGCTTCATGTAGTACAATCCAAGCAACTTAAGCAAATAGGCAATTTAGGTCAACTAGGCATGCTTTTCTAAACTAACATAGGCAATAATTGCAAGTAGAATAAAGCAGGTAAGAAAGAAACTCAGTCTAAATATTTAAAGTAAAATCAAATTTTCAACAATTAGCACAAGTACGCGCTCGTCACCTCACGTACAAGGCATTCAATTACCAAGTATCACATCCTAAGGGGAAAGGTCCCCTACACAAGGTTAGACAAGCCACTTACCTGGAACCGACTCAAAATCAACTCGAAACCACATGTTTTCCACGAGTATCCGACTCCAAATGGCCCAAATCTATTCAATTAAATTACATATCATAAATAACATCTCAAGCAACTGATTCTACTATTTAATTCAAGCTAAGGCGCGAAATTAGGTAAAATGACAAAAATGCCCCTCAGGCCAACATCTCGGAATCGGATAAATTTTACATTTTCAGAACCCTCGTACTCTCACGAGTCTAACCATATAAAAATCTCTCAAATCGGAGGTGAATCACCCACTCAAACCCAATACTTTTGTGTATGAAGTTTTACCCGTTGTTCATTCAAAAATACAAAATTAAGGAGGAATTAGCGATTATATTAGTGGGTTTTAAGCATAAGGGAGTAGAGAATCGTTACCCAGTAGTTTCTCTCGAAAGAACTTTGAAATTTCTCCCAAATCCGAGCTCCCAAGCTTGTGTTTTAATAAAAATGGCCAACCCTCGGTTTTGAATTGTTTATAACTGCCCAGGCATTTACTGCACCGCGAACGCGGAGGAAGTCAAGCATTCGCAAAGAAGAAAAATAAAATCTGCCAAAAATGCTCTTGGCGATCGCGAGGAGCAGCACGCGAACGTGAAGGCCTGAGCTGACCGGGCTATGTGAACGCGGCACGGGGAATGCGAACACGGTGAATAAAATAGGCTCAGCCCTCAGAGCCAAATAGAGCTATGCAAACGCGATGGATTAGCCGCAAACGCGATGGAGGAAAAGGTGAAGCTTCACAAATGCGGAAGTAGCGGACGCGAACGCAAAGAAGAAAATGGGGTCTGCAACAGCTGAAGGATTTTCTGCAACTTTGAACAACTCCAAAATGCGCCGTTGAGTATCCGAAACACACCTGAAGCACCCGGGACCTCAACCAAACCTACGTACGTATCCCATAACATCATTCAAACTTGTACCAATCCTTAAACCACCTAAAACAACGTCGGAATCTCGAATTAATTGATGATTTAGGCCTAGGAACTTCAAATTCTCTCAAAACTCGCTTTCGATCAAAAACCTAACCAAACCACGTCCGAATGACCTGAAATTTGGCACATCCATCTCAAATGACATGACGGAACTACTGAAACTTACGAAATTCCATTCCGACCCTGGGATCAAAAAATCACTATCGGACTGGAAACTTCAAAAATTCAAACTACAGAATTTCAAGCCTAAATGAGCTGCGGACTTCCAAAATGGATTCTGAACACGCTCCCAACCCCGAAATCACCTAGTGGAGCTAACGGAGCCATCAGATTTCCATTCCTTGGCCTTCTTCACATTGTTTCAACTAAGGGCAACTTTCCAACACTTAAGCTCTCATTTAGGGACTATCTGTCCCAAAACTCTCCGAAACTCAAAACCGAACGTCCCGGCAATTCAATTTAGCATAAATAGACTTTGGGAAAGAAGTTAATAGGGGATCGGGGCGTTTATTCTTAAGACGACCGGCCGGGTCGTCACATCCTCCTACACATAAACATTCATTCATCCTTGAACGAGCATAAAGACATACCTGAAGTAGTGAAAAGATGAGGGTAACTGCTGCGCATATCCTGCTCGGTCTCCTAGGTCGCCTCCTCGGCCGGCTGACCCCGCCGTTGAACCTTTACTGAAGAAATGTTCTTTAACCTCAACTTTCTGACCTGCCTGTCCAATATAGCCACTGGCTCTTCAGCATAGGATAGATCCTTGTCCAACTGGACTGAACTGAAATCCAACATGTGCAATGGGTCACCGTGATACCTCCAGAGCATCGAAACATGAAATACCGGATGAACTCCTGCCAAGCTGGGAGGTAAGGCAAGCTCATAAGCAACCTCCCCAACACGCCTCAATATCTCAAAAGGGACAATAAACCTCAGACTCAACTTCCTTTTCTTCCCAAATCTCATAACGCCCTTCATAGGCGAAACCCGAAGCAAAACCCGCTCTCCGACCATATATGAAACATCACAAACCTTTTGGTCCGCGTAACTCTTCTATTTGAGCTGGGTTGTACAGAGTCTATCCTGAATCACCTTGACCTTGTCCAATGCATCTTGGACCAACTCCGTACCCAATAGCCTGGTCTCACCCGGCTCAAACCAACCCACCGGAGATCTGCACCTCCTACCATATAAAACCTCATACGACGCTATCTGAATGCTGGACTGACAACTGTTGTTGTAAGCAAACTCTGCCAATGGCAAGAACGGATCCCAAGACCGTCCAAACTCAATCACACACGCACATAACATATCCTCAAGAATCTAAGTAGTGCGCTCGGACTGTCCGTCCGTCTAGGGGTGAAATGATGTGCTCAACTCCACCCGAGTACCCAACTCCTTCTGAACGGCCCTCCAGAACCATGATGTAAACTGAGTACCTCTATCTGAAATAATAGAAACTAGAATACCATGCAGACGAACGATCTCCCGGATATAAATCTCCGCCAACCGCTCCGATGAATAAGTAGTATACATAGGGATAAATGAGCGGACATTGTCATCCAATCCACAATCACCCAAATGGCATCGAAATTCTTCGCAGTCCAAGGGAGACCAGCTACAAAATCCATGGTGATCCTCTCCCATTTCCACTCCGGAATCTCTATCTGCTGAAGCAACCCACCTGGTCTCTTGTGTTCATATTTCACCTGCTGACAGTTGAGGCATCTAGCTACATATCCAAGTATACCCTTCTTCATCCGCCTCCACCAATAGTGCTGCCTCAAATCCTGATACATCTTCGCAGCACCCGGATGGATGAAATACCGCGAACTATGGGCCTCTCATAAAATCAACTCCCGAAGCCCATCAACATTGGGCACACAAATCCGGCCATGCATCCTCAATACCTCGTCATCTCCAATGGTCACATCTCTTGCATCACCGTGCTGAACTGTGTCCTTGAGGACAAGTAAATAAGGGTCATCATATTGCCGCTCCCTAATACGATTGAATAAGGAAGACCGATAAACCACAAAAGCTAGGACCCGACTGGGCTCCGAAAGATCCAATCTCACAAACTGACTGGCTAAAGCCTGAACATCCATCGCCATAGGCCTCTCTGAAGTTGTTAAATATGCCAAACTCCCCAAACTCTCCGCCCGACGACTTAAGGCATCCGCTACCACATTGGCCTTGCCCGGGTGATACATAATAGAAATGTCATAATCCCTCAACAACTCTAACCACCTCCTCTAGCATAAATTTAGATCCTTTTGCTTAAAAAAGTGCTGCAAACTCCGATGGTCAGTATAAATCTCACAAGGCACACCGTACAAATAATGACGCCAGATCTTCAAGGCATGAACAATGGAAGCTAACTCAAGGTCATGGACAGGGTAATTCTTCTCATGTATCTTCAACTGTCTGGACGCGTAGGAAATCACCCTACCATCCTGCATCAACACCGCTCCAAGGCCGACTTGCGAGGCATCATAATAAACTGTATAAGACCCCGAACCAGTAGGAAATATCAAGATTCGGGCTGTAGTCAAAGCTATCTTGAGCTTTTGAAAGTTCGCCTCACACTCCTCTGTCCACTGAAATGGAGCACCCTTCTGGGTCAATCTAGTCATAGGGGCTGTAATTGATGAAAATCCCTCCACGAAACGATGGTAGTAGCCCGCCAAGCCAAGGAAACTGCGAATCTCTATAGCTGAGGACGGCCTGGGCCAACTCTGCACGACCTCTACCTTCTTCGAATCCACCCGAATGCCCTCACTCGATACTATGTGGCCTAAGAATGCCACAAAACTCAACCAAAACTCACATTTTGAGAACTTTGCATACAACTTGTTCTTTCTCAGAGTCTGAAGCACTGTCCTCAGGTGCTGCTCATGATATTCCCGACTCCGGGAGTAAACAAGAATATCATCTATGAAAACAATGACGAACGAGTCGAGATATGGCCTGAACACACTGTGCATCGAATGCATAAATGCTGCTGGGGCATTAGTCATCCCGAATGACATAACTAGAAACTCGTAATGACCATATTGAGTCCTGAAGGCAGTCTTCGGGATATCCGGCTCCCGAATCTTCAACCGATGGTAACCTGAGCGCAAATCAATCTTAGAAAACACCGGTGCACCCTGAAGCTGGTCAAATAGCTCATCAATACGAGGCAAGGGATAATGGTTCTTCACTGTGACCTTGTTCAACTAGCGATAATTGATACACATGCGCATAGAACCATCCTTTTTCTTCACAAACAAGATAAGAGCACCCCAAGGTGAAACACTGGGTCGAATAAAACCCTTATCAAGCAATTCTTGTAACTGATCCTTCAACTCTTTCAACTCAGGAGGAGCCATACGGTACAGAGGAATGGAAATGGATTGAGTGCCCGGCAATAAATCAATGCCAAAATCAATGTCTCTATCGGGCGGCATGCCTGGAAGATCAGCTGGAAACACATAGGGATAATCCCGTACCTCTGGAACTGAATCAACAGAAGGGGTATCAACACTGAAATCTCTCACATAAGCTAAATACGCGGCACACCTCTTCTAAACCATACGTTGTGCTTTAAGGAAAGAGATAACTCGACGGGGTGTGTGATCTAAGGTACCACTCCACTCAACACGCGGAATACCTGGCATAGCCAGCGTCACGGTCTTGGCATGACAATCAAGAATAGCATAATGGAGGGGGGGGGGCAACCAGTCCATGCCCAATATAATATCAAAATCCACCATATTGAGTAACAATAAATCCACATTGGTCTCAAAACCACGAATAGTGACGAAACACGACCGATAAACGCGATCCACAACAAGAGAATCTCCCACAAGAGTAGAAACATAAACAGGAGAACTCAAAGAATCTTGGGCTATACCCAAATGTGGAGAAAAATAAGAAGACACATAAGAATACGTGGCGCCTAGATCAAATAAAACCGACGCATCTCTGTGACAAACCAGTATAATACATGTAAAGACAGAATCGGAGGTAACAACCTCAGTACGAGCAAGATTAGCAT
Organism: Nicotiana paniculata; assembly: GCA_005239505.1. NCBI lineage: Eukaryota > Viridiplantae > Streptophyta > Magnoliopsida > Solanales > Solanaceae > Nicotiana > Nicotiana paniculata. Next base: position 28,855 of record MDKI01074829.1, read on the forward strand.
AATATCTGGCCTGGTCTCCCCCTCGAGGGCGACCTCTACCTCCCCGACCTACGCCCCTAGGTGGCTGGGCAGATGGGGTAGTAGCTGGAGTTGTTATCATGGCCCGAGAACTCTGCTGAGCACGCTGTGGCTGAGAATTCTGTGAAGATGCACCCCTACCAAGTATGGGGCAGTCCCTAACCATATGGCGTGTATCACCTTACTCGAAACAAGCTCTGGGAGGACGTGGTGGCTGTGACTGGCTAGGGCCAGGTCTACTAGACTGACCTCTGAAAGCACCCTGCATAGGAGGCGCGCTAGAAACTGGAGGTGCATAGTAAGGCTCCTGATGTTTGGGTGGAGCTAGGGTACCGCTGGCTGCTGTAAGAGCTGAATGAACGGGGCAGCCCATATAACTCCTACCATGTAGACCTGCTGCTGGAGTACGGGCACCATAGCAGTGGCCCGACTCTCGAGACCTCTTGGACTCTCTCTCCTCTCGCTCCCTAGCGAGCATACCCTTGATCCTCCTAGCAATGCTCACTACCTGCTGATAAGGAATGTCCATCTCCAACTCTCGAGCCATGCTAGATCTGATGGGTGGGACAAGACCCTGAATTAACTCGCGGGCAGTAGCAACCGAAGCCGGTGCATGCCTAGCCAATCTGGTGTAACAGATAGCATAATCTGAAACTATCATAGCACCATGGCGATAATGCTCAAACTCTGCGTGCCATGCGTCCCTGAGGCTCTGAGGAACAAACTCTCCTAGGAACATATCTGAGAACTGGGTCCAGGTCAGTGAAGCAGCCTCGTCTGGATTGGCTAACTCATATGCGCGCCACCAATCATAGGAGGCTCCGCGAAGGTGGAAGGTAGTAAAGGAAACCCCACTAGATCCGTCTATGCCCATAGTGCGAAGAATACGGTGGCACTCCTCCAAAAACTCCAAGGCATCGCCTGATTCTAATCCACTGAATACCGGAGGATCATACTTGTTGGACCTCTCAAGTCTCCGCTGCTCGTCCTCTGAAGTAGCTGACCCATCCTCGGGCTGAACTGGCACTACAGGCTGTACAAAAATGATCTCTGGGATTTGTTCCACATGCACTCGCTGCTCAGAAGTGCGGGCGGCGGGAGTCTGTGCTCCTCCCCCGACATGGGATGTGGCTGCAGCAAGGGGAAGCAACCCCGCCTGAGCCAGAGTGGTGTACATAGACACGAACTGAGCTAACGTCTCCTGAAAGGCTGGAGTGGTAGTGGCACTAGGCGTGTCAGGTACCTGGACTCCGTCTGGATATGCTGGTGGTACCTCGGCGGCAGCTTGCACAGGAGCTCTCGCTTCACCACGTGTGCGTCCTTGGCCTCTACCTCGGCCCCGGCCTCTGACGGCTGTAGTAGGGGGCGCGGGTGCCTAATCATCCCGAGTAGCACGTGTTCTCACCATCTAGATAAGTACAGATGTCCCCGTACCGATCAACGAGACTCTAATAAACAGGCCTGTGTTTCGTGACTCCTATGAACCTAGAGCTCTGATACCAACTTGTCACGACCCCAGTTCGCCCTCCGTGAACATGTCGTGATGGCACCTAGTCCCTATAACTAGGTAAGCCTAACAATGCGGAAAAACAACACAACTTGCAGAATAATTAATTAAAACTGAACAACTAAAAGAAAGAATGTATATAATTGCCGCTCGGACTATCCGACTCCAAATGGACCAAATCTATTCAATTCAATTACATATCGCAAATAACATCTCAAGCAACTGATTCTTCTATTTAATTCAAGCTAAGGTGCAAAATTAGGTAAAATGACCAAAATGCCCCTCAGGCCAACATCTCGGAATCGGATAAATTTTACATTTTTAGAAGCCTCGTACTTTCACGAGTCTAACCATATAAGAATCTCTCAAATCAGAGGTCAATCACCCACTCAAACCCAATAGTTTGGTATATGATGTTTTACCCATTTTTAATTCAAAAATCCGAATTTAAGGAGGAATTAGTGATTAGATTAGTGGGTTTTAACCATAAGGGAATAGAGAATCGTTACCCAGTATTTTCCCTCGAAAACCCTTCAAAATTTCTCCCAAATCCGAGCTCCCAAGGTTGTGTTTTGATAAAAATGGCTAACCCTCGATTTTGAATTGTTTATAACTGCCCAGGCATTTACTGTATCGCGAACGCGGAGGTAGTCACACGTTAGCGAAGAAGAAAAATAAAAGCTGACAAAGATGCTCTTTGCGATCGCGCGAAGCAGTACGAGAATGCGAAGGCTTGGGCTGAAAAGGCTACGCGAACGCGACACGGGGAATGCGACACGGTGAATAAAATAGGCTCAGCCCTCAAAGCCAAATAGAGCTATGCGAACTCGATGGCTTAGCCGCGAACGTGATGGAGGAAAAGGTGAAGATCCGCGAACGCGGAAGGACCGGACGCGAATGCAATGAGGAAAATGGTCCTCCTCAAAAATTACTATACGTGAACACGTGGAGAAGGACGCGAACGTGAAGAAGAAAAGGGGTCTGCAACAACTGAAGGATTTTCTGCAATTTTGAACAACTCCAAAATGCCCCGTTGAGCATATGAAACACACCCGAGGCCCCCGAGATCTCAACCAGACCTACATACATATCCCATAACATCATTCAAAGTTGTATCAATCCTTAAACCACCTAAAAAAATGTCAGAATCTCGAATTAATCGATGATTTAAGCATAGGAACTTCAAATTCTCTCAAAACACGCTTTCGATCAAAAACCTAACCAAACCACGTCCGAATGACCTGAAATTTTGTACACACATCCCAAATGACATGAGGGAACTACTGAAACTTCCGTAATTCCATTCCGACCCTCGGATCAAAAACTCACTATCGAACTGGAAACTTCAAAAATTCAAATTTCGGCATTTCAAGCCTTAATGAGCTACGGACTTCCAAAATGCATTCCGAACACGCTCCTACCCCCGAAATCACCTAAGGGAGATAAAAGAACCATCATATTTCCATTCCGAGACCGTCTTAACACTGTTCCGACTACGGGCAATTTTCCAACACTTAAGCTTTCATTTAGGGACTAAGTGTCCCAAAACTCTCTGTAACTCAAAACCGAACATCCCGGAAATTCAATTTAATAGAAATATATTTGGGGAAAGCAGTTAATAGGGGATCGGGGCATTAATTCTTAGGAAGACCGGCCAGGTCGTCACATTATGCTACCCATGTATACTAAAGACTCACAAATACAAATTTGAACAATTAGCCACACCTCATGTGTTTGTAGGTTATCCCTTTGGTACAAAGGGTTACAAGGTCCTAGACTTGGACACAAAGATAATACATATATCTAGAGATGTAGTGTTTCATGAAAATGTTTTTCCTTTCTCCATATATCAATTTCTGTCACTATTAAACCTGTATCAAACAATAATGAACCTCTTTCTCCACCTACTTCAGCAACACCTAATCAAGATATGTCAAGTTCATACATGTCTTTAGAAACCAATCCCATTTTTCAGTCATCCACATGTTCATAGTTCATTGAGTCTCAAGTCATTGAGTCTAACAATCTTCAATCAAATTCCTCAGCAGAACATATAACACTCATGCACACCTCAAAGACTATGTGTAATCTTTGACAAACCTTCAACATAATGACACGAAACCTAGAAACCACACTAATCCCATATTTCTGCAACAAAAAACAACATGTTTCTTTCATTGTCTTGCATCCTGAAAGTTAGCAGTTGCTTAGAAACATTTCAGATGAGTGGGAGTCATCTTCTTATGAGGAGACATATATGAATCCTGCATGGAAAATGGCAATGAAACATGAATTTGAAGCTTTATATGCTAACCATACTTGAAATCTAGTTGAATTTCTTGCAGGAAAAAATGATATAGGATGTAAATGGGTATACAAGATCAAATACAAGGTAGATGGAAATGTGAAAAGATTCAAGGAAAGACTTGTATTGAAGGGATACACACAAGAAACATGAATTTATTACACAAAAACTTTATCATAAGTGGTGAATATGATCACAATCAGAACACTAATCAGCATTACAGTAAAGAGGGGACGGGACCTTTATCAACTCTATGTAAATAATGCTTTTCTTCATAAGGATCTACATGGAGAAGTGTACATGAAAGTTCCATAAGATCTAATGGTACCTGATGGAAATCCGGATTGAAAACTTAAGAATTCATTATATGGTTTAAAACAAACTAGAAGACAATGGTATGATAAGTTGACAGAATCCTTGCATTCTACGGGTTTCAAATATTCAGCTAGTGATTACTCCTTATTTTACAAGAAACAGGGGAACTCAGTAGTTTCTGTGAATGTATATGTAGATGATGTAATTCTTAATGGCACTAGCTTGGAGGAAATCTAACAATTGAGGCTTCCTACACAATCAATTCGGGATAAAGGATCTTGTTAAATTATACTTCTTGGGGCTAGCTAGAGATGTTGTACAAGTCTGATGGAGTACTGATTTGCTATAGAAAATTCACTGTAGACTTGCTAAAGGAGTATGATTTCTTGGCATACTCTACTATTAGCTCTCTACTTGATTGTATTATTAAACTGAGGAGTGAAGAAGGAAGCTTGTTGTCTAATGCAGGGTATTATAGGAATCTAGTTAGAAAATTGAATTTCCTAACAAATACAAGGTTGGATATACCCTATAGACTACAACATTTGAGCTTGTTTACGCAGAAACCAAGGGAAACTCATCTAAAGGCTGTTATATATGTTCTTAGATACTTAAAGAAATATGCTACTTTGGAAATATTTATGTCCAATGATCCCAGCTATGCTATCAGTGCATATTATGACTCGAATTAGGCTGCTTGCCCTGATTCAAGGAAGTCTATAAGTAGGTACATTGTGCTGCTTGGGACAACCCTATTTGTTAGAAGTCAAATAAACAAACTACTATTTCATTATCTTCTGTAAAACCAGAGTATAGGTCAATCTAGAAAGTTGTTGGTGAATTGGTATGGATAAAAAGATTACTAGAAGAATTGACGGTTACGTGCACCAACCCCATACCCGTGTTTTGAGACAGTCAAGCAGTTACACTAAACCACATTTCCACCTCTGCTCAATGGGTTATTATCTTGACAACGGAACTTTCAGGGGTTAAACACTGCGATCTTCTCGGCAGGTTGGTAGTGAGACCCTCACCTCCAACTTGAGCGCGCGCGGGGAGGGGGGAGGAGGGTGTAACGACCCGACCGGTCGTTCTATGAGATTAGCCTCGTTTTCCCTGTTTCAGATTTTTCATGTGTTAATTAACTTAATTATGATGTGTTGGGCCGGTTGGTTCGATTTCAGAGTGGTCATAATGAGAAATGAGACACTTAGTCTCTTAAGTTGGCCTTATGGTAGAAAAAATCAACTGGGAGTTGACTTATAGGTAACCGACCTCGGAATACGAATTTTATTGCTCAGATAGATTAGTTAGGTGATCTGGGACTTAGGAGTGTGTTCGGAATGAAGTTTTGATGTCCGTTGTTTAGGCTTGAATTGGCAAAAGTTAGTTTTGGCGATTTCAGGTCAGCAGGGGAAAATAGGTTATCAGGTTCAGAATGGAATTCCAGAAGTTGGAGCAGGTTCGTAATGTCATTTTGGATATGTGTGCAAATTTTCAGATCAATTGGATGTGTTTTGGATGGTTTCGGCATCTTTGGTGGAATTTAGAAATTTCAAAGTTCATAGGCTTGAATCCGAGGTGAATTTAGTGTTTTGATGTTGTTTTAGGTGTTCCGAGGGTGCGAATAAGTTCGGGTGACCATTTATGACTTGTTGGTATTTTTGGTTAGGGTCCCGAGGGTCTCAGGATGATTTCGGATGGCCATCGGGGAGTTTTGAAGAGTGGAAAGGGTGTTGGTGTGAAGTCTTCTAATGTTTGATGTGTGGCTAGAATTCGTGATTTTAAGCATTATATACCTCGCATTTTATGTGCTTT
>ML334577.1:0-110863 GCA_005239505.1 Nicotiana paniculata
GATAAGTAATTATCGATAAGGGTCAAAATCGAATCGATAAATCGAATGCACACCCCTAGTTGAGTGCCATCTTGTCTCTAATCATTTTTGTATTTTTGGGTACTTGTCTAATGATTTCGGATTTTATTATGTGTTAGGATAATATTATAAAACATGTATTTTTATTATAGTATTTTAGAATAATTGTTTATTTATTTAATTTAATAAAGTTCATGTAAAATAGATTTTATATTTATTTGTGTCTTTTGCTTAATATAGTAGATTATTTGGTGTATAGAGTTTATTTTATCATTGGTTTTTGTAAGTCACAAAATTTATGTTGACAATATGATGATGGAATTGACAAATCATTAGAATATAAGATTAAATACCTTTTATCTTGATTGTGAGGTTGGTTTAATTTCGTTTTCTTGTGCTAGTACATTTTGAATGCATTGAACATGTTTATTATGTTGATTTAATAAAATAACTTTTTAGTCTGTATTTATATTCTTAATTTTGATATAATTATTATTAGCAGTTATGTTATTTATTATTTTGAGTAATTAAAATGTAAGATTTTTTTATGGGTTAACAAGCCTGATATATTGAACAATAATAATATATATTGACGAAATAATAATTAATTGATATAATTCATGTCTCAATTTTGAGATTGATAATATTCCATATAAAAGTGTATAAGTTTTCGTATGTAAATGCGGCTGGTGAATTTGCCTCCGACACATGAAATAAGCTAAATAAAAATTAAAGGAAGTAAACAATAAATTAAATTTTTAGTAATGTAATTTGATTAATTAGTATCTGAATTTTAATATGATGAGTTAAATAAGATTTTAAGGAAGAATCTCGAAATTGAAATAAGAAGTGTAATTATGAATTTTTAATGGAATACTTTATAATTAATAATGGTAAATATTAATTTTAAAAAATTCAAAATTAATTTCATAGTTTGTAGCTTTGTTAATTAAATTATGTGGTACTTACTGTGCCTAAATAATAAGAAATCAGGAAATTTTTTCGTGGAGTAAAAAAATCCAACATGTTTTGCAAAAGGGTTCGATCCCTAAAAATATTTCTGTGTGTATATATATATATATGTGTGTGTGATTTTCCTCCATAGGGTTCAACATTTTTTGTCTGTTATTTTACTTGAAATTTCGCCCCTACGAAATTTGTTTTTCGGAGATTATTTAGATAATACAATAGAAGATTGCGGGACGTTTCAAGGTCCTGATTTTGCTATTGGTGGCGTTTTGATCGAGTTGCTTTGGAACTGGAGACTAATATGATAGACGTAGTTAATTCACATTTTAAGAGGTAACTCATGTGAACTTCATGTGTACTAGTTATTTAATTTACACATGAATTTAATACTGAGATTGCTTTCACTGCTTATATAATCATATCATTCTGGACATAAAGATATAGAAAAAGAGGAGGTTTTCTCTTAGGTTAGAGATATTTAATTGAATTAATTCATCAAATCTTTCACTTACAAAGGTGGAAAAGATCTCTAGTTGGATCAATTTCTTGAAAGCCAAGATCTATGAAATTACGGAGAATTTAGCTTCGCCGCTCAACATGATTTTGAAGCTTCTCTTCAATAAAAATATGAAGGAAATCGACAATCTCTTTCTTCAGTCCCACTTAATGTTAACACCAGTGGAAAATAGAGTTTTTGCTTTTAACGAAATATTTTTAGCTTGTCAAACCTTTTCTTCTTTTTTTTTTTATCGGAAAAATTATTGGTAAATTAAATCTTTGATTGGTTGACTGTAAGTAAGATTTTTGATTGGTCGGCTTTATGAAAGCAAAAAAGAAAGTAAGATCAGTAGATGAAAGAGATGGAGTCTGTTAGAGAAAATAATATTATCGATATAGCGACTACAACGAAAATTAACACAGAACAATCCATATTGATAAAATTGCAAAAGAACCAACGTAGCGCAGCAACATTGATACTTCTCTTGTTTGACCAAATTATATTGGCAACTTTACACAAATTTACACTCGAAAGTCGAAACTAACAGTTCAGTTCACGCCCATATTAGTCCAAAAGCTAAATTTTACAATAGAAAAGCTCTCGCGGCACGATGGCTTTATCTTTCCATAAAACGGCTGCTCTTTTCACCCCGTTCCCAAATTTCACGCCCTACTCCTAACCTCTAAGCCAGTCAGTCATATCCGTTCACTACTTTTAGTTTTATTTTTGCCTCTTTTCTGTTTTTTTAATTCATTATAAAATATTTGGGAGAGTAAATGTGACTTTGCACGCTCTTTGTCTCTTTTTTTATATTTAATTTCTTTTTCGAAGGAAAAAGACGTGACAGTATGCTTAAAGATTTATCTTTTTACTGCATGTTAAGGGCCAAATATACCTCTCTACTTTCATATATTGTCTTTATTTAATTTCTCTTATACTATTGTTTACCCTAAAAATAGATAACAATTGAATTTATACGTGGTTTTAAGGATACATGATATAACTTGGCACAAACAGGAAAAATATATAAATTAATATTGGAATTGACTGTAAAAGAAATAAATACAAACCAAACGAATCGTATAGCCTTGACCCTCGAGTTAGGTCACCCTCGAACCAAGTGAATATTCCAGCCTCGATTAGTCATACGAAAGGCAAGTTCGGTTTTGACCGTATATAGATATTCCCCTCGTTTCTTGGAAAGAAGATGACGAGAAACGATATTGAATTTTTGAAATTCTGTCTCGATGCGTAATGACGTCAGCGACAAACCCGACTATGACGCAAGTGACGAAACGTCCGTCGGTCCAGTTGCCAAGGCATTAAATGTTTGTCAGTCGCTGATCGGCCGCTACCGGTTCTGAGGCGTCGCCAGCAACCTATAGTACCCTAGCTTTTTCTCATTCAAACTTTTACGCTCAAAACTCTTCCTATTCTTGCTTTTTCTTAAAAATTCCCTTTGCTTTACAATTTTCACACCCATATTTCTTGAACTCTAATCAAACTGCATACCATCCTAATTCTCTTTTCTCTTGTTCATTAATGACGAAAACTTCCAAAATCGTGCCGCAAAAGAAGGCTGCTTCTTCATCACGATCCGCCGGTGGTGAGGCTGCTGCAGAGCCCCACCCTGAGGAATTTGTTCCGGCAGGGTTCCCAACTATCACTGACTTTAAGATCGAAAAGGCCTCCTCGGTACCGAGCCGATGTGAGCCAGTCTCGAGGTACATATGCACAATCACTGAAGACATCCTCGACAAAGTTAAAGAGGAATGTAACTGGGACAAGAAGCCTGTAGTAGTTCCTTCTCCGAGGAATTGATCACTACTCACGTTGAGGGTTTTCTAAGTGTTTACACTTACCCCTTCACGTTGGGTCCCTTAGACCCTGTCATCGTCATCTTCTGTAAGAGATACGACGTGACCCTTGTCTAGATCCATCCTTCATTCTGGAAAATAGTGATTCTCCTCCGGTTCTTCACAAGAAAAATCGAGGGATATCCGTTCACCCTCGATCACCTTATGAGCCTTTATAGTCTCCGACTCTATCGAGAAGGAATGATAAAGCTTTCTTGAAGGGCCAGTAGGGCCCCGTTCTCCAACATAGACGAATCTCGGGACCGAGGCTGGATGGGTCAATTTTTCCGAATAAGGACTTCGAACCTGATCCCTACTGAAGACATGACATTTCCTGAGAAGTGGAACACGAATCGTAAGTAGTACTTCGCCTTGAATGCTCAATTTTGCTGTTTTACTTCTTATCTTCTTTCCTCATCTATGTTTCTAGTGTTGCAGTTGTGGCCCACATGCCAGACCCGATTTTGGAACTCAAGAAATGGGTCGAGGGCCTGGTGTCACAGAGACCATACTCCGAGCGTGCTTGGATGGAGTTATCGAAGGGTCAATGGGAGGCCCACAATCATGGTAAGTTTCTTTCTCGGAATGGTTATCGTTCGGGCTTCTTCTCGAACTTACTCAACTTTTTTCCTTTGACGTTGCAATGAGGCCCCCATTCGGTGAAGAAGAATTCCTTCCCCAACCACCTACTCTGAAGCAGGCCAACGAGAAGTAGAGGAAAAGGGCTCCGAGTTCCCAGGCATCGGAAAAGAAAAGACTGTCGAGGAAGTCTCGCAAGCCCAAGGGGACACTGGTGCTATGCTTTCAGACTTAATCCGCCGATTAAGGGATGAGTCCGAAGAAGAAGAGGAAGACAATTCCAAACGGGTGGCCCGTGTGCGATCCGATGTCACCATACATGAAGTTCTCGAACCGGCGGGTGCTGAAGTTGAAATATCCCAACATGAGGAGGTCGGTGAGAGAGCTTTAGTTGAAGCTTCTGAGCTGGAAAAGGTCGAGCCTGTTCTGCCCCAAGCTAGGGGGTCGAGAGAAAGACCAAGGACGATGGTTCTCGAGCTGCGGAAAGTGCCTCAATAGACGAACTTGGAGTGGTCGACATCAGCAGGTATCCTCAGATTTCGGATGCCATGATTCGTGAGGCCAACATGTTGAGTCCTTAGGGGGTGACCGATATCCACGACTTCTTGGATGGTTTCGAGTCCCCTTCTTTGGAAGACATCACCGGGCTCGGTGACCTGCTGGTACCAAGGAAGGAACTATCATCAGGTGCCACCAGGTCTTCATCGGGCCCAAGACCAGTGAATTGATTCCCGACCCCATGTCTTAATCCTGAACGAAGGCGGGTAATAGACTTTTCTCTCCTAGAGGACGCCCGAGTTTTCTCTGCCCCCGTGGGGGTCGCTAGTTACCTTCAGCACTTGGACCGAAGAATATCAGCCGGTGATGGATGAGGTGGAAACCCCCTACCTATTCAATGAAGCCCAACAAGCATTAAATCGGGTAAATTCGCGTGTCTTTTCTTTCTCATATATTTTAACTTTAAAAGTTGTAAATGACCACAACATCTTCTCTTATGCTTACAGGCTTCGGTGCTGCATCACGAGGCTTTCCTTTGATATTGGGAGGAATTAACTCATCATGAAGTCGAGGTCCGGGACCTTACTGAGAAAAGTTACACCTACAAACATCTCAGTGAGAAGCTTCAAGACGATTTAGTAATGGCTCGGGACGAGCATGCCAAGATGGCCGAGCAGGTATTCCGAGTGTTTCATTATAGTGAAGATAAATTGGAGAGAGTAACTAACGATCCGATCCTGCAGTTTCAATAGAGGCTCAAATAGATCGGACGGCTCCAGACGTAGGTAAATGAGATACAGGCTAGGCTGAAGAATTCAAAAAGAACATGGACATCTTAGCCTCGAGAAAATCAAGGAGCTTCAATCTTAGTTGGACTTGGCTGTTTGTGATAAGGCAAACTTGGAAACTGAACTCGAAGTGGCCAGATCTAAGGTGGCCGTGGCCAGCACCAAAGCCGATGCTAAAGTGGCCCACTTTAAAGTCGATTTCGAGGCCATCCAGGCAAAGGCCAAGAGCATGGTGGATCATGCAAAATGGAAAGCTCGAAGGGAAGCCCTCGAAGAAGTTCACGCTCAGGGCTTCGATATTATGGCAGAAATCAAGAATGCCAAAGTAGAGGAAACCAGGGCCCGAAATTTGGCCTTTCCTAAGGAAGACTCCGAGAGCTTGAAAGAATCTGAAGACGGGGAAGATCCCGAGGATGAAGATGCTACCTACGATTAAGACCAGGCCACTTAGGCCTTTAGATTCTTGCTTTCTTTTGCATATTTGTTTAGGCCGTTGTAAATTTTGCATTAGGCCGATTTGGCCCTTGTAAAAAATTATTGTACACAAATATAAGGAATATCTTTCCTTTTTGGATCTCAAATTTTTCCTTTGATTTTTTATTTGTATTCACAAAGGTTGAAATGCCTTAGCATGAAACAATAAGGTTGTGTTCAAGGGTTCGAGCAAACCTTGCCTTTATTGACTTTATGGGTTAAGGCATTATTGGGGTTCGATGTTTCCGAAGTTTTTTCCCCAAAAATATCTTAAATTTATGACTTTGCCGAGGGTAGCCTTTAGAACCGGTTGTGAAAGAGTTTTTTTCTTTTTCGAAGGCCTATTTTTGTTACAAATTTCGGACATCTCTGAGCCGTATTAAATTGGTCGTAGCCTTTTAGTTTGGGAGTTGCCCATTGGGCTTGTTTTCCCGTATTATCCGGGCTTCCCCAAGATAATAGTCCCCGAGTGGGGTGGCTGTGGCCTTCAGAAATTGGGGAGTTTCCTAATAGGTCTTTTGCCCCCGAGGCCCGATGACTTGGACTGTTTGAATTGGACGGCAGTCCATGAGTGAGGGAGTGGTCGTTCATATGCCGATTAAATATTACCCTTGGGCTCGTTATTTTCGGAAGTACGAAACTCTTTAAGGGATATAAAGAGGAAAATTTTTAAAACATAAAATGATTTCAAGGAAAATACTTCTCATTATTATTCTCTTTATGCCAAAGCTCGAGTAATCTACATGGGAACAATTCATTTTGACCGATTGGCCCTTACAGTTAATCCTATCTATCGATACTCTCCCTTTATGAAGTAGTTTCCTCGCCAGAGTTGATATTCGAAGTTAATGCATATCCGTTGGTAGCTCTCAAATATTCGAGGTTGCTTGCAAAGGGACCTCGAATATTGTTGAATTGATCTTCGGTGCCGATTCGTAATCGAGCTTGATTCTATTTTAGCACGATTCATTGTTGCCTCATTAAAAATCTTGCCGAAAAACCCATTTGGGACAAAACCGGTCTAAGGGGAAAAGAGTGCAACACGTGCTTTCATACCTAAAGTCTTCGTGCCGAAAAATCCATTGTCGTTTCTTGTTTGACCACCTGAAAGTGTTAGTTTGAAATAAAAAAGAAATAGAAAGAGGTCGTACCTTATTAGTGATATCGTTTTAGGTGAGATACGTTCCAATTGCTCGGTAGTTGTTCTCCATTCATCGTTCCGAGCTTGTAGGACCTTTTCCGGTGACTTTGAGAATCTGGTACGGTCCTTCCGAGTTCAGACCCAATTTCCCTTTGTTCGGATTTCAGGTGTTGAGGGTGACTTCCTTAGCACAAAGTCCCCGACATTAAAATATCAAAGATTGACTCTTCGATTGTAATATCTCTCAATCCGTTGTTTTTGGGTGGACAATCAGATGAGGGCGGCTTCACGCCTTTCATCCAATAGTTCTAGGCTCGTATTCATGGCCTCGTCATTTCATTTTTTTGTTTCATATCTAAACCTGATACTCGAATCTCCGACTTTGACAAGTATTAGAGCTTTAGCGCCATAAACTAATGAGAATGGGGTAGCCCTGGTACTGGACTTCGAGGTTGTGGGGGTATGCCCAAAGAACTACGAGTAAGATTTCCTTCCACTTTCCTTTGGCGTCGGTTAGCCTCTTCTTAAGATTTTGGATGATGGTTTTGTTTGACGATTTGGATTGCCCGTTCCCGCTAGGATGATAAGGTGTTGATAGTATTCTTTTGATCTTGTGTTCCTTGAGAAATTTGGTTACTTTGCTGACAATGAACTGTTTTCCGTTATCACACACAATTTCGGACGGCATCCCAAATCGACATATGATGTGATCCCAAATGAAGTCGATGACTTCCTTCTCCCTAACTTTCTCGAAGGACTGTTCTTCAACCCACTTAGAGAAATAGTCAATCATAAATAAAACAAATTGAGCTTTACCTGGTGCCCATGGAAGAGGGCCAACGATGTCCATTCCCTACTTCATGAATGGCCATGAAGAAAAGATCGAATAGAGCAGTTCCCCGGGTTGGTGAATCATCGGTGCATGTCTTTGGCATTTGTCGCATTTTCGAACAAACTCTTTCACGTCTTTTTCCATGTCGATCCAGTAATAGCCGGCTCTGATTACCTTTTGGACCAGTGATTCGGCACCAGAATGATTTCCGCAAGTTCCTTCATGAAATTCCCTCACAACATATTTGGTATCTCCTGGTCCCAGACATATTGCTGGTGGACCATCGAACATTCTCTTGAACAAGGTTCCGTCTTCGGACAAGGTGAATCGTGCTGCCTTCGTACGCAGGGTCCTCGATTCTTTTGGATCTGAGGGAAGCTTCCCGGTCTTCAAATACTCTATGTATTTATTTCTCCAATCTTAGGTCAAACTTGTAGAGTTTATTTCAGCGTGGCCTTCTTCAACTGCTGGCCTCATAAGTTGCACAAAGGCCCCCCAATTGAGCTTGTTGTCCTCGACCGATGACCCTAAGTTTGTGAGGGCACCTCACTATTCTGATCTCGAGGCACATGTTGCAAAGTCCGCTCCTTATCGGTATAAAGTTACCTGTAACTTATCTAGGTATCTTTGCATTCGTTCTTCCCTAACTTCAAAGGTTCCGTTAACCTTATTCACCATGAGGAGGGAGTCGCATTTGGCTTCCATAACCTGCGCTCCCAAGCCTTTGGCTAGTTCGAGACCTGCAATCATGGCCTCATATTTGGCCTCGTTGTTAGTCAATTTTACAGTTCTAATAGATTGTCTAACCACGTTGCCTGTGGGTGGTTTTAGCACGATGCTGAGTCCAGACCCTTTTATGTTCGAAGAACTGTCAGTAAAGAGGGTCCAGATTCCCAAGGACGTACCCGAGTTTACCAATAGTTCTCTTTCAACCTCGGGTACTAGGGTCGGTGTGAAGTCGGCCAAAATTTGAGACTTAATGGCTATTCGGGGTCGATATTTGATACTATACCCGCTGAATTCGACGACCCATTTGGCCAGCCGTCCTGAAAGCTCGGGTTTATGCAAAATATTACAAAGTGGATAAGTTGTTAGAACACATGGGGTGACATTAGAAGTATGCTTTTAGTTTTCTAGAGGCGCTTATCAAAGCGAGCGCCAATTTTTCTAGGTGGGGATACCTAGTTTCGGCCTCACCGAAGGTCCGGATAACATAATAAATAGGAAATTGCGTACCTCGTTCTTCTCATACTTGGACTCCACTTACAGCTATCTACGATACTGCCAAATACTAGTAAAGTTGTTCGTCCGCCCTCGACGTGTGAAGTAATGGTGGGCTCGATAAGTACCGTTTAAGCTCTTCCAAGGCCTTCTGGCATTCTGGAGTCCACGTGAAGTTATTCTTCTTCTTCAGCAACGAGGAAAATTGATGGCTCTTATCGGAGGACCTCGAGATGAATCTCCCCAGGGAAGCTATGAGCCCGATTAACCTCTGCACGACCTTTACGTTATCTACTATCGTGATGTCCTCGATAGCTTTGATCTTGTCGGGGTTGATATTGATTCCTCGGTTGGATACCATGAATCCGAGAAATTTGCCTGCCTCGACCCCGAACGTGCATTTTTCCGGGTTCAGCTTCATGTTGTATTTCTTCAATATACTGAAAGTTTCTTGCAAATGCTTCAAATGGTCCTCTGCTCGTAGGGACTTAACTAACATATCATCAATGTAAACTTCCATAAATTTCCCTATTTGTTCTTCGAGCATCCGGTTTACTAGGCGTTAGTACATGCACCAAACATTTTTTAATCCGAATGGCATTACGTTACAACAGTAGGTACCATACTTAGTGATAAAGGGGTCTTCTCCCGATCATCCGGGTTCATTTGTATTTGGTTGTACCCGAAATAGGCATATAGAAAACTGAGGATCTCGTGGTCGGTCGTGGCATCGATCATGCGATCGATATTAGGAAAGGAAAAGAATCCCTGGGGTATGCTTTATTTAGATCTTCGTAATCTACACACATTCTAATTTTGTTTCCTTTCTTAGGGACTACTACTACATTTTCTAACCATTCGGGGTATTTTATTTCCCGGATGGACCCTATTTTAACAATTTCGGTTACCTCGTCTTTGACGAAAGCATGTTTGACCTGGGACTGGGGTCTTTTTTTTTCTTCACCGAATGGAACTTCGGGTCCAAGATTAGTTTATGGGTGGTGATTTTTGGTGGGATCCCTGTCATGTCAAGATGGGACCAAGAAAAACAATCCATGTTAGCTATAAGAAATTGAATAAGGTTTTTCCAGAGCTCGGTAGTTAACCCCATACCCAGGTATACCTTTTGTTTGGGCAGATGTTTGATCAGTATGACTTGCTCTAGCTCTTCGAACGTTGATATGGTGGCGTTAGAGTTATAGGGGACTATGAAGGATCGAGGGACCCATAATCATAATCGTCGTCATTCCCCTGCTTCTTCGGTTGGGTTGAGGCCGGCGTCTGTGATTGCTATTTGGCCTCCTTTTTTCCCTTCGAATTTGACCCTTTCATTAATGAGAGTGCCGATATTGGAATTACTTTGTCGACGATAAACATTTTATTTGTGGTGGATTGCTCCCTGTAGACTTTTTTGACTCCCTCTGGTGTCGGTAATTTTATAACCTGGTGAAGGGTCGAGGGCACTGCCCTCATGTTGTGGATCCATGGACTCCCGAATAGGGCGTTATACCTCATGTCGCCCTCGATCACATGGAACTTTTTCTCATGGATGGTCCTGGCCACTTGCACTAGCAAAGTTATCTCGCCCTTAGTTGTTTTCCATTCCATATTGAATCCATTTAGCACTCGGGCCACGGGCACAACTTGATCCTCTAGGCCGAGTTGTTCTATAACCCTCGATTGAATGATGTTGGCCAAACTACCTGGATCATTTAAAACATGTTTAACTTCAGTCTTATTCATGAGTACAGATGTTACCAGTGCGTCGCTATGGGGTTGCATGATCCCTTCTGCGTCCTCGTCGTTGAAGGACAAGGTTTCTTCTGGTATGTAATCCCAAGTTTGCTTCTCCCTTGTGATCGACACCTTGGTGCATTTTAACACTGGCCGTTGGGAACATCGACCCATCCGACAATCATGTGAATGACATGTTGCGATTCTTCTTGCTCGTTCTGTCTGTTGGATTCTCTGTTCCTGGAGTGATTCTTGGCTCGATCACTTTAAAACTCCCGAAGGTGCCCTTTGTTGAATAACCGGGCTACTTCCTCTCTTAACTGTCTGCAATCTTCTATTCTGTGGCCATGGGTGCCATGATACTTGCACATTGGTTGGGATTTCTATGGGCTGGATCGATCTGCAAAGGTCGAGGCCATTTAGTATTCTCTATGCGTCCGTTTTGTCAGCATTGGAGTTATATTCTGACAGTCATGGTGCTTATTTAGGTCTGGCATGCCTATCGTAACCATTCTGGCTCATGGGCCATCGAGAGATCTGGCCTCGATCATTTCTCCTTTCACCTCGTACAGGGCTGCGCCCAGGTTCGTTGCCCCTACGATCTCCATTATAATGCTGGTATTGATCCATGTTTAACCTTGGTTCTCGATCAATGTCCCTTTTGACTCTGTCGACGGGCCTGAAAAGATAAACGGACCCAAAAGAAGCCCCTAGCTGGTCGTCTTCGACTCTAATCTTCGATTGATACCGATTGTGCACATCGACCCAAGTAACAACCGGGTATTAAATCAAGTTATGCTTCAACTGTTGTGAAGCCACTGAGCTTCGTATATTTAGTCCTTAAGTGAAATCTTGAACGACCCAATCATCAGCGACCGGTGGTAGATCCATTAGTTCCATTTGGAATCGAGACACAAACTCTCTGAGCATCTCGTTATCTTTCTGCTTTACCTTGAAAAAGTCCGACTTCCTAGCCTCGACCTTTATGGCTCCGGCGTGTGCTTTTACAAAAGAATCTGCAAGCATGGAAAAAGAATCGATAGAGTTAGGTGGTAAATTATGGTACCATATCATCGCTACATTTGACAGGGTTTCCTTGAATTTCTTCAGTAACACGGATTTGATCTTGTCGTCCTACAGATCATTCCCTTGTTCCATGGTCATTGGGGTCGGTTGTTCCATTATACTTAGGAATCTCGGGCATGATGAGATTTTTGGGGATCGGTTTGGGAGACGCGCTCGGGGGGAAAGGCTTTTGTACGAACTTCTTGGAATCCAAACCCTTTAATATTGGTGGTGCCCCCAGGATTTGATCAACCCTGGAATTATAGGTTTCCACATTTTTGTCATTTGCTTAGATTTTATTTTCCCCCGATTCAACTCGATTCGTTAGTTCCTCGAGCATCTTCATGATCACGGTATCGATCCCCATCATTTCCGTTTGATTTCCTTGAAACCGATTCGACCCTGTGAATTAATTTCTGGGACGGCTCGAGCTCGATCTTGCTTGGTGCTTGGTTTTGGTTTTGGAGTTGTGCTATTGTGGCTTGCTGAGCCTGCAAAATCTCGAAGATCACCCGAAGGCTGATTCTGCTTTCTTCGCTGCCATGTGTGCTCTTATCGGCTGATCGAACATTCCTACGAACGCTCCTCTCAGGATCGATGACCAACTTTGCATTAAGGGCTACGTGTGAGTTGACGTCGATTGGATCTACGGGAGGAACTCCATCGATGCCAACTGGAGGTACTTCATTCCCTGGGTTGACTATATTCTCATTTTCATCATGATGACCGAAGTCATTGTCCATGTGTACAGGTGCTGCTTGAGAGTTTGACATGTTGATCCTGGAATCAAAGATACTCACAAGAACAAGTGTAAAATTGTGTGTGTTATGAAGGTTAGTACCATCCAATCACTATTATCCTTAGCTCCACGGTAGGCGCCAAACCGTTTATCCTAAAACGGATAATAATTGAATTTTATATGTGGTTTTAAGAATACGTGATATAACGTGGCACAAATTGAGAAAATATATAAATTAATATTGGAATTAATAGTAAAAGAAATAAATGCAAGCGAAACGAGTCGTATAGCCTTGGCCCTCGAGTTAGGTCACCCTCGAACTATCACGGCCCAAACCGATGGGCCGCGACAGGCACTCGGTACCTTACTCAACCGAGTACCAACGTAACACCTATTTCTTGTTACATCATCGTGTGTAAGTGGTTCAGAAGGCGCATCACGAGATAACTAGAGTAAACATGAGGGAATACCCGACATTCTTATATAGAAACTCATACCTGTGACATACGGTCCTATATGGCCAACGTGATCTGTTATATACTTAAAACATAGTACGACAAGGACATACAAGTATCCATATATATGACATCTATCTACAAGCCTCTAGAGTACATAAATATCATAAAGGTTGGGACAGGGCCCCGCCATACCAATCAATACATATCCTAATCATAATGACCAAATAAGAAACTCCGGAGCAAATGGAGAGCACCAATACCTTCTGCTATGCTAATAGTACTTGGAGGACTCTCAACCTGTCTATCGGGACCCACGGGCATGAAACACAGCATCCCCAAGCAAAAGGGACATCAATACAAATAATGTACCGAGTATGTAAGAAATGAAAGTTAGTAAATAATAGACATAAGAGAAACATGGAGTAAAAGATTCGACATGTAAGTCTGAATAGATCTATGAATCATTTAATATTTAAAATGTCATGCATATGAGTATAAATGTCATACCATGCATAGGTTTATGCATTCATAACATCATCAAGCCTCTGACGGCATTCCATCATATCATCTCGGGCACTGTGGGCAAATCATCGACGTATACCAGTTGATCAGGTGGTGGTGCATATATAACGCCTTAACCTTTTCCCATATCCCATACACATATAATATACATATATACGCGTATATAACACCATATGGTCATGGGTCAATGTAAATGAATGCAATGCATGAGAAGTACGTCAATAAAGTCTATCGGAATGTCATAAGATCATTATGCCTTTAATTAATATCATGAATTAAACTTTATCCATTTATGTATTTCCAGAGACCCATGAATAGATGATAGAATAATAGGACACATGGGGAATCAAGAACATAAGCATATCTAGAATTTCTGTGAATAGAGTCATTTTATGAAAGTTGTGCATTTTCTCATTTCGTTTGTAACGTATGGATCATGCCAAAAGGAAAGAAGGGATAGCCTTAACATACTTGAACCGGTTCTCTTGAAAATCCCTCTAACACATGACAATCGACAAAACACGTGATGACAAGATCGGAGTAGGGAAAAACATGTATGATATTCTTGAGGAAGATTACATCGTACTCTCTTAGAATCGCAAATCCCACGTTGCTATAATGTTAATGTCACGACCCCAGTTCGACCTCCGTGGACATGTCGTGACGGCACCTAGTCCATATGACTAGGTAACCCTAACAATGCGGAATAACAACATAAATGCGGAAATAAGTAAGTAAAAGGGAACTGAGCAATCTAAAAGATAGACTGTATATAATTGCCACTTGGCACATACAACCCAAAATAATACGGAAGTCTACAACATCACCCCAAAACCCGAAAACTCACGGGAACCACAAGCTAACAGAATATAATACACTGCTCTAACTCCAAAATAACTATACAACTGTAAGGAGGGATAAACTTTTCACAAAAGCTGGAATAAGATAGAGACTCCTGGTCTGCGGATGCGGAAGATATACCTCGAAGTCTCCGCTGTATCTCTCAACCTCGGGGATAGTGCGCTTGAGTGGAGGTACCTGAATCTGCACATGAAAAACATGCGCAGGAATGGGCATGAGTACACCACAGCGGTACTCAGTAAGTGCCAAGCCTAACCTCGGTCGGGTAGTGACGAGGAAGTTCAGGGCCCTACTAAGGTCAAACAATATAATAGAAATTTACAGTATGAAAACCAGCGGCAAAAATGAGTACAACAGTGAAATAAGACAGGTCAAACAAGGCGATAAATAAACACAAGAATAGAGTAAATCCAGAATATGTACAGTATAATAACAATGGTAACAACGAGGATCTACCAGGATACCGTCCTGTAGTCTTTTTCTCAAATATCCAGTGGACCTTCCAGGATACCATCCCGTAGTCCATCATCTGTATATCCAAAGGATCTTCCGGGATACCGTCCCGTAGTCCTAATATCAGTGTGCAGGTGGATCTCCCGGGATACCGTCCCGTAGTCCCAAAGTAAATAAGTAGGGGAATCTCCAGGATACCGTCCTGTAGTCCCAAAGTAAATAAGCAGGGGAATCTCCCGGGATACCGTCCCGTAGTCCCAAAGTAAATATGCAGGGGGATCTCCCGGGATACCGTCCCGTTGTCCCAAAGTAAATAAGCAGGGGAATCTCCCGGGATATCGTCCCGTAGTCCCAAAGTAAATATGCAGGGGGATCTCCCGGGATACCGTCCCTTAGTCCCAAAATAAATACACAGCCACAACAAGAAGACGTTCAGAATTAGAGTGCATAAAATACAAGACAACAGGTAATTCTAGTCTAACATACTTCATGTAGTGCAATTAAGGCAAATTAAGAAAATAAGCAATTAAGGTAACTAAGCATGATTTTCTAAGCTAACATAGATTATAATTGCAAGAAGAATGAAGCAGGTAAGAAACAAACTCACTCTAAATATTTAAAGTAAATTGGATTTTTCAACAATTTGCACAAGTACGCGCTCGTCACCTCACGCACCAGGCATTCAATTACCAAATATCACATCCTAAAGGGAAAGGTCCCCCACACAAACTTAGACAAGCCACTCACCTCGAATCGACTCAAAATCAACTTGAAACCATACGTTTGCCACGAGTATCCGACTCCAAATGTCCCAAATCTATACAATTCAATTACATATCGTAAATAACATCTCATGCAACAGATTATACTATTTAATTCAAGCTACGACGCGAAATTATGTAAAATAACCAAAATGCCCCTCGAGCCCATGACTCAGAATCGGGTAAAAGTTATATTTTCCGAACCCTTATTCACTCACGAGTCTAACCATATGAAAATCTCTCAAATCGGAGGTCAAGCACCCAATCAAACCCCCAAAATTTGGTCCAGGAATTTTCTTCCAATTTTTCCCCAATTTCAATCAAAAATCTCGAATTTAAGGGTGAAATTTAAGATTAGGAACATGGAAATTAGCCTAAGATAGTTAGAAATCACTAACCTCGAATACCCAATCAAAAATATCCACAGGAATCGCCTCTCCCGAGCTCCCAAAATTCCAAAATGGTGAAATGATATAACCCTCGGATTTTTTGGAATATCAACAGGGATTTTCGCACCTGCGGTGCCTAAATTCGCACTTGCGATACCGCATCTGCGGAAAAAGCATTGCAGGTGCGGAAGTCACTTAAATGCATAGGGGCCGCACCTGCGATCGCATTGGTCGCACATGCGGTCCCACACCTGCGGAACCCAAGTCTCACCTGCGACCACTGGGCCAAGGCTCCCCTATCGCACATGCGAGCAAGGCCACTGCGCCTGCGAGGCCGCACCTGCGGAAAAACCTTCGCAGGTGCGAAGACACCAGAAGGTGCCTGGTTCAGCAGCAGCAAAATTCCCATATTCCACCCGTTAAGCATCCGAAACGACACCGAGGGCCCCGGGACCTCAACCAAAACCACCAACCAAACCTAGCACCTCATTTGAACAAGGTCGAGCCTTAAAATACGTCTCATAACATCAAAATACTCAAATATGCATAGATTCAAGCCTAAGAACTTAAGAAAATTCTAGAACTCACATTTGACGCCGAAACACGTCTAAACTTATCCGAATGACCTCAAATTTTGCACACACATCCCAAATGACATGACGGAACTACTGAAACTTCCGGAATTCCATTCCGACCCTCGGATCAAGAATTCACTCTCGGACCAGAAACTCCAAAAATTCAAACTTTGGCATTCCAAGCCTAAATGAGCTACGGACTTCTAAAATACATTCCAACACGCTCCCAACCCTGAAATCTCCTATCGGAGCCATCAAGTTTTCCATTCTGAGGCCGTCTTCACACTGCTCCGACTACGGGAAACTTTCAAACACTTAATCTCTCATTTGGGGACTAAGTGTCCCAAAACTCTCCGAAACTTAAAATCGAACATCCCGGCAATTCAATTAAGCAGAAATAGACTTGGGAAAAACAGTTAACAGGGGATCAGGGCATTAATTCTTAAGACGACCGACCGTGTCGTCACATCCTCCTACACTTAAAAATTCGTTCTTCCTTGAACGATCATAAAGACATACCTGAAGTAGTGAAAAGATGAGGGTAACAACTGCGCATATCCTGCTCGGTCTCCTAGGTCGCCTCATCGGCTGGCTGACCCCGCCACTGAACCTTTACTGAAGCAATGTTCTTCGACCTGAGCTTTCTGACCTGCCTGTCCAATATAGCTACAGGTTCCTCAACATATGATAGATCCTTGCCCAAATGGACTGAGCTGAAATCCAAGACATGGGACGGGTCACCGTGATACCTCCGGAGCAATGAAACATGAAATACCGGATGAACTCCTGCCAAGCTGGGAGGTAAGGCAAGCTCATAAGCAACTTCCCCAACACGCCTCAATAACTCAAAAGGTCCAATAAACCTCGGACTCAACTTCCCCTTCTTCCCAAATCTCATAACGCCCTTCATAGGCGAAACCCGAAGCAAAACCCGCTCTCCGACCATATATGAAACATCATGAACCTTTCGGTCCGCGTAACTCATCTGTCTGGACTGGGCTGTACGGAGTCTATCTGAATCACCTTGACCTTCTCTAATGCATCCTGAACCAACTCTGTGCCCAATAACCTGGCCTCACCCGGCTCGAACCAACCCACCGGGGATCTGCACCTCCTACCATATAAAGCCTCATACGGCGCCATCTGAATGCTGGATTGATAACTGTTGTTGTAAGAAAACTCCGCCAATGGCAAGAACTGATCCCAAAACCCTCCAAACTCAATCACACACGCACGGAGCATATCCTCAAGAATTTGAATAGTTCGCTCAGACTGTTCGTCCGTCTGGGGTGGAAATGCTATGCTCAACTCCACCCTGGTACCTAACTCCTGCTGAACGACTCTCCAGAACCGTGAGGTGAACTAAGTACCTCTGTCTGAAATAATAGAAACTGGAATACCATGCAGATACGATCTCCCGAATATAGATCTCTGCCAACTGCTCTAATGAATAAGTAGTTAGTACCGGAATGAAATGGGTTGGTTTGGTCAGCCGATCCACAATCACCCAAATAGCATCATGCTTCCTCAATGTCCAAGGAAGTCCAACCACAAAGTCCATGGTGATCCGCTCCCACTTCCACTCTGGAAGCTCAATCTGCTGAAGTAACCCTCCCGGTCTCTGATTCTCACATTTGACCTGCTGACAGTTGAGGCACTTGGCTACAAACTCTGCTATATACTTCTTCATTCTTCGCCACCAATAGTGCTGCCTCAAATCCTGATACATCTTCGCAGTACTCGGATGGATGGAATACCACGAACTATGGGCCTCTTCTAAAATCAACTCCCAAAGCCCATCAACATTGGGCACACAAATCCGGCCTGCATCCTCAATACCCCGTCATCTCCAATGGTCACATATCTGGCATCATCGTGCTGGACTGTGTCCCTGAGGACAAGTAAATGAGGATCATCATACTGCAACTCCCTGATACGATCGAATAAGGAAGACCGAGAAACCACACAAGCCAATACCCGACAAGGCTCAGAAAGATCCAATATCACAAACTGACTAGCTAAGGACTGAACATCTAAGGCTAGAGGCCTCTCAGCTACAGGAAGGTATGCCAAACTCCCCAAACTCTCCGCCCGGTGACTCAAGGTGCCGGCCACTACATTGGCCTTCCCCGAGTGGCATAATATAGTGATTTCATAGTCCTTTAGCAACTCTAACCATCTACGCTGGCGCAAATTTAGATCCTTCTGCGTGAATATGTGCTGCAAACTCCGGTAGTCAGTATAAATCTCACAAGGCACACCATGCAAATAATGACACCATATCTTCAAGGCGTTAACAATGACAGCTAACTCAAGGTCATGGACAGGGTAATTCTTCTCATGTTTCTTCAATTGTCTGGACGCGTAGGCAATCACCCTACCCTCATGCATCAACACCGCTCGAAGGCCAACCCGTGAGGCATCACAATAAACAGTATAAGACCCCGAACCAGTAGGCAATATCAAGATTGGGGCTGTAGTCAAAGCTGTCTTGAGCTTCTGAAAGCTCGCCTCACACTCCTCTTTCCACAGAAATGGAACACCCTTCTGGGTCAACCTAGTCATAGGGGCTGCAATCGATAAAAATCCCTCCACAAAACGGCGGTAGTAACCCGCCAAGCCAAGGAAACTGCGAATCTCTGTAACTGAGGACGGCCTGGGCCAACTCTGCATGGCCTCTACCTTCTTCGGATCCACTCGAATGCCCTCACTCGATACCACGTGGCCTATGAATGCCATAGAACTCAACCAAAACTCACATTTTGAGAAATTTGCATACAAATTCTTCTCTCTCAAGGTCTGAAGCACTGTCCTCAGGTGCTGCTCATGATCCTCCCGACTCCGGGAGTAAACAAGAATATCATCAATGAAAACAATGACGAACGAGTCGAGATATGGCCTGAACACACTATGCATCAAATGCATAAATGTTGTGGGGGCGTTAGTCAGCCTGAATGACATAACTAGAAACTCGTAATGGCCATACCGGGTCCTGAAAGCAGTCTTCGGGATATCCGGCTCCCGAATATTCAACTGATGGTAACCTGAGCGCAAATCAATCTTAGAAAATGCATGTGCGCCCTGAAGCTGGTCAAATAGATCATCAATACGAGGCAAGGGATAAAGGTTCTTCACTGTAACCCTGTTTAACTGGAGATAATCAATACACGTGCGCATAGAACCATCTTTATTTTTCACAAATAGGATGGGAGCTTCCCAAGGTGAAACACTGGGTCGAATAAAACCCTTATCAAGCAATTCTTGTAACTGATCCTTCAACTCCTTCAACTCAGAAGGAGCCATACGGTAAGGAGGACTAGAAATGGGTTGAGTGCCCAGCATCAAATCAATGCCAAAATCAATGTCTCTATCGGGCGGCATGCCCGAAAGATCAGCTGGAAACACATCGGGATAATCCCGTACCATTGGAACTGAATCAACAGAAGGGGTATCAACACTGACATCTCTCACATAAGCCAAATACGCGGCACACCCCTTCTTAACCATACGCTAAGCTCTAAGAAAAGAGATATACTCTACTGGGAGTGTGATATAAAGTACCACTCCACTCAACACGTGGAACACCTGGCATAGCCAGCGTCAAGGTCTTGGCGTCACAATAAAGGATAGCATAATGGGGCGACAACCAGTCCATGCCCAAGATAATATCAAAATCCACCATATCGAGTAACAATAAATCTGCACTGGTCTCAAAACCACGAATAGTAACCAAACACGACCGACAAACGCAGTCCACAACAAGAAAATCTCCCACATGAGTAGAAACATAAACAGGAGAACCCAAAGAATCTCGGGCTATACCCAACTGCGGAGAAAAATAAGAAGACACATAAGAATACGTGGAGCCTGGACTGAATAGAACTGATGCATCTCGATGACAAACCGGTATAATACCTGTGATGACAGAATCGGAGGCAACAACCTCAGTACGAGCAGGAACAACATAATATCTGGCCTGGCCTCCCCCTCGAGGGTGACCTCTACCTCCCTGACCTCCGCCCCTATCTGGCTGGGCAGGTGGGGTAGCAGCTGGAGTTGTGATCATGGCCTGAGAACCCTGTTGAGCACGCTGTGGCTAAAAAGTCTATGAAGATGCACCCCTACCAAGTCTGGGGCAGTACCTAACCACATGGCGTGTATCGCCACACTCGAAACAAGCTCTGGGAGGACGTGGCGGTTGTGACTGTCTAGGGCCAAGTCTGCTAGACTGACCTCTGAAAGCACCCCGCACAGGAGGCGCGCTAGAAACTGGAGGTGCATAGTAAGGCTCCTGAGGCCTGGGTGGAGCTGGGGTACCACTGGCTGCTGGAAGAGCTGAATGAACGAGGCGGCTCATATAACCCCTACCATGTCGACCTGCTTCTGGGGTACAGGCACCAGAGTAGTGGCCCGACTCTCGAGACCTCTTGGCCTCTCTCCCCTCTAGATCCCTAGCGATCATACCCTCGATCCTCCTAGCAATGCTCACTACTTTCTGATAAGGAATGTCGATCTCCAACTCTCGATCCATGCTAGATCTGATGGGTGGAACAAGACCCTCAATGAACCAGCGAACCCTCTCGCGAACAGTAGCAACAAAAGCCGGTGCATGCCTAGCCAACCTGGTGTGACATATAGCATACTCTGAAACTGTCATAGCACCCTAGCGCAAATCCTTAAACTCCACGCGCTATTTGTCCCTGAGGCTCTGAGGAACAAACTCTCAGGAACATAACTGAGAACTAGGTCCAGGTCAGTGAAGCAGCCTCTTCTGGACTGTCTAACTCATAGGTGCGCCACCAATCATAGGCGGCTCCGTGAAGCTGGAAGGTATTAAAGGAAACCCCACTAGATCCGGCTATGCCCATAGGGCGAAGAATACAGTGAAACTCTTCTAGAAACCCCAAGGCATCATCTGATGCTAGTCCACAGAATACCAGAGGGTCATACTACTTGAACCTCTCAAGTCTCCGCTACTCGTCCTCTGATGCAGCTGACCCTTCCTCGGGCTAAAATGGCACTACAGGCGGTACATGAATGATCTCTGAGACCTACTCCACAGGCACTCGCTACTCAGGAGTGCAGGAGGCGGGAGTCTGTGCTCCTCCCCCAACCTGAGATGTGGCTGCAGCAAGGGGAAGCAACCCTTCCTGAGCCAGAATGGTGTACATGGACATGAACTAAGCTAATGTCTCCTGAAGAGCTGGAGTAGTAGTGGCAGTAGGTGTGGCAGGTGTCTAGACCTTGGCTGGATCTTCTGGTGGTACCTCGGCGGCAGCTCGCGCACGTGCTCTCGCTGCACCATGTGCGTGTCCTCAGTCTCTACCCCGACCCCGGCCTCTGACGGCTACTGTAGGGGGCACGAGTGCTTGATTGTCCCGAGTAGCACGGGTCCTCACCATCTGTGAGAGAATAGAAAGCAGAGATTTAGAATTGATGTCAAAAGGTATTGCACGACAAGGAAATCAAGGAAGTGATGATTTTTTTTCTAAACAGTTACATAACCTCTCGTAGATAAGTACAGACGTCTCCGTACCGATCAGCAAGACTCTAATAAACTGGCCTATCTCCCGTGATTCTTATGAACCTAGAGCTCTAATACCAACTTGTCGCGACCCAAGTTCGCGCACCGTCAACATGGCGTGACAACACCTAGTTCCTCTAACTAGGTAAGCCTAGCAATGCAGAATATCGACATAACTTGCGGAATTAATTAAGTAAAAGAAAGCTGAACAATGTAAAAGGAAGACTGTATATAAATGCCACTTGACATATACAACCCAAAATAACTCAGAAGTCTACATCATCACCCCAAAACCCGGAAACTCAGGGGAACCACAGGCTAACAGAATATAATACACTACTCTAACTCCAGAATATCTATACAACTACAAAGAAGGATAAGCTTTTCAGACAAAGCTGGAATAAGATAGAGACTCCTGGTCTGCGGACGCAGGAGATATACCTCGAAGTCTCTGCTGTATCTCTCAACCTCGGGTACAGTGCGCCTGAGTTGAGGTACCTGGATCTGCACATGAAAATCATGCGCAGGAAAGGGCATGAGTACACCACAACGGTACTCAGTAAGTTTCAAGCCTAACCTCAGTCGGGTAGTGATGAGAAACGTCAGGGACCTACCGAGGTCAAACAATATAATAGGAATTTACAGAATGAAAACAAGCGGTAATAATGAGTACATCAGTGAAATAAGACAGGTCAAACAAGGCAATAACAAAAACACAAGAACAGAGTAAACACATAATATGTACAACATAATAACAATGGTAACAATGAGGATCTCCCAGGATACCGTCCTGTAGTCCTTTCCTTAACTATCCAGTGGATCTCCCGGGATACAGGCCTGTAGTCCATCATATGTATTTCCGAAGGATCTCCCGGTATACCATCCTGTAGTCCTTTCCTCAACTGTCCAGTGGATCTCTCGGGATACCGTCCCGTAGTCCATCATATGTATATCCGAAGGATCTCCCAGTATACCGTCCCGTAGTCCTTTTCTCAACCATCCAGTGGATCTCCCAGGATAACGTCCTGTAGTCCAACTATCAAGGTGCAGGGGGATCTACCGGGATACCGTCCCATATTCCCAAAGTAAATATGCAGGGGGATCTCCCGGGATACCGTCCCGTAGTCCCAAAGTAAATATGCAGGAGGATCTCCCGGGATACCTTCCCTTAGTCCCAAAGTAAATACGTAAGGGGATCACCTGGGATACCGTCCTGTAGTCCCAAAGTAAGTACACAGGGGGATCTCCCGGGATACCGTCCTGTAGTCCCAAAGTAAATATGCAGCCATAACGAAAAGACATTCAGAAATAGGGTGCAGAATACAAGGCAACAAGTAGTCCTAGCCTAACATGCTTCACGTAGTACAATTAAAGCAACTTAAGCAAATAGGCAATTTAAGTCAACTAGGCATACTTTTCTAAACTAACATAGGCTAATTGCAAGAAGAATAGAGCAGGTAGGAAAGAAACTCAGTCTAAATATTTAAAGTAAAACCAGATTTTCAAAAATTTTCACAAGTACGCGATCGTCACCTCACGCACCAGGCATTGAATTACCAAATATCACATCCTAAGGGGAAAGGTCCCCCACACAAGGTTAGACAAGCCAGTTACCTCGAACCGGCTCAATATCAACTTGAAACTACATGTTTGCCACGAGTATTCGACTCCAAATGGTCCAAATCTATACAATTCAATTACATATCGTAAATCATATCTCATACAACTGATTATACTGTTCAATTCAAGCTAAGGCATGAAATTATGTGAAATGACCAAAACGCCCCTCGAGCCCACGACTCGGAATCGGGTAAAAGTTATATTTTTCATGCACCCATTCACTCACGAGCTCATTTAACCGGAAACAATTGAAATCCAATGCCAAAACCCCCACAATTTTCCAGAATTTCGGAAATTAAAGAAAACAACGGAAATTAAACTAAAGAAAACAACGGAAGTTAATGGTCTAACAATGAATTAGGATTAGGAATGTTACCTATGATCATTCTCTTCAAAATCCACAGAAAATTGCCAATGTTTGAGCCCTCACACGATTTTTGGAATTATGAACCAAACTTCTGATTTTTGGAATAAAATACCCAGGCAACCCGCACTTGCGGACTCGATCACCTCACCTGCAGAAAAATCATTGCAGGTGCGGAAGTCACTTAAAATGCACTGGGGCGGCACCTGCAGTCGTTTGGTCGCTCCTGCGGTCCCGCACCTGCGGAACCCAGGTCGCACCTGCGACCACTGGCCCAAGACTCCCTATCGCACCTGCGATCAAGGCCACCATGCCTGCGAGGCCGCACCTGCGTAAAAACCTTCGCAGGTGCGAAGACATCAGAAGGTGCCTGGTTCAGCAGCAACAATTTCCCAAACTTCACCCGTTAAGCATCCGAAACAACCCCGAGGCCCTCAGGACCTTAACCAAAACCACCAACCAACCTTAACACCTTATTTGAACTAGGTCGAGCCTTAAAAACACGTCTCATAATTTCAAAATAATCGATTATGCAAAGATTCAAGCCTTGGAACGTAGGAAAATTCTAGAATTCACATTCGACGCCGAAACACGTCTAAACTTATCCGACTGACCTCAAATTTTGCACACACATCTCAAATGACATGACGAAACTACTGTAACTTCTGAAACTGCATCCGATCCCCGGTTCAATATTCACTATCGGACCAAAAACTCCAAAAATTCAAACTTCGGCATTTCAAGCCTAGATGAGCTATGAACTTCCAAAATACATTCCGAACACGCTCCCAACCCCGAAATCACCTAACGGAGCTAACAAAACCATTGAATTTCCATTCTGAGGCCGTCTTCACACTGCTCAGACTACGAGAATCTTTCCAACACTTAAGCTCTCCTTTAGGGACTTAATGTCCCAAAACTCTCCGAAACTCAAACCGAACGTCCCATCAATTCAATTAAGCAGAAACAAACTTGGGGAAAACAGTTAACAGGGGATCGGGGCATAAATTCTTAAGACGACCGGACGAGTCGTCACATACGCAGTTCACCTCGCACTTCTGGAGAGTAGTATAACATGAGTTGGGCACGCAGGTTGAGTTTAGCACAGAATTTCATGCTCAAACGAACAGACGGACAGTTCGAGCGCACTATTTAGATATTGGAGGATATGCATTGCACTTGTGTTATAGATTTTAGGGGTTTGTCGGATTAGTTCTTGCTACTTGCAGAGTTTTCCTACAACAACAGCTAGTAGTCCAGCATTCAGATGGCGACCAATGATGCATTATATGAGAGGTACTGACATTCGCCAGTTCGATGGTTCGATTCGGGGGAGGCTTGGTTATTGGGTACATATTTGGTACAGGATAGCTTGGATAAGGTCAAGATTATTAAGGATCGATTTCGCACAAATTTGTCCAGGAAGAAGAGTTATGTCAATCGTAGAGTTCGTGATGTTGCATTCATGGTTAGAGAGAGGGTGTTGATTCGAGTTTCACCCATGAAGGGTGTGATGAGGTTTGGAAAGAAAGGCAAGTTGAGCCCTAGGTACATCAGACCCTTTGAGATTCTGGATAGAGTGGGTGAGGTGGATTACAGGCTCACATTGCCACCCAGTTTATCGGTTCCATGCTCTGGAAGTATCACGGTGATCCGTCCCATGTGTTAGACTTCAGCCCAGTCCAATTGGGCATGGATTTGACTTATGAGGAGGAGCTAGTGGGCAGTGGCTATTCTATCCCAACGGATTTGACAGTTTAGTTCTAAGATTTATCCTTCAGTTCGAGTGCAGTGGAGAGGTCACCCCATCGAGGCAGCTACTTGGCAGTCCGATTCGGACATGCGGAGTAGATATACACACCTTTTCACTAGTCCAGGTAGTTTCATTGTCCGTTCGAGGACGAACGGTTGTTTTAGAGGTGGAGAAAGTGATGACCCGATAGGTCATCTATATTTTTAAACCTTCATTCTATGTTTCAAAGACTCCAATAGCTTCTTTAAGCCTTTCTCAATATGCGTGCACAATTCAGGTGTTTTTTCGGAAGGCTTTTATGTTAAAAATTGATAAATTATGAAATTTTGCCTTAAAAATCCATTTGAGTTAACTTCGGTTAATATTTTGAGCAAGCAGTCTCGGATCCGTGTTTTGATGGTCCGGCTGGGTCCGTATCGTGATTTGGGACCTGGGCGTATGCCCAGAATTGAATTCGGAGGTCCTTAGCTTGAGTTATCATGTATTGTCAAAATTTTGAACTTTAAAGGTTTAATGAATTTAAAGACTTGACCAATGTTTGACTTTGTTGATACTGGGTCCGTATTTTTTTTCTCGAACTCGGTATAGGTCCATTACTATAATTATGACTTGTCTGCAAAATTTGGTGAGAGATGGAGTTGGTTTGACGTGATTCGGATGTCTGATTAAAAATAGAAGTTCTTAAGTTTCATTGAATCTTTCATTTGATTTTGGTGTCTGATTCATAGTTCTAGGTGTTATTTTTGAGATTTGACCATGCGAGCAAGTTCATATGATTTTATTAGACTTGTGTGCATGTTTGTTTTGGAGCCCCGGGGGCTCGTGTGAGTTTCGGATAGGCTACGAAGTGGATTGTGACTTAGAATCATAGCTAGTGCATGTGTGTTTTTTGGTGTTGTTTGTAGATCTCGCATTTGGTGTTGTCTGTAGATCTCGAATTTGCGAGCCAGTCTGGCTCACAAATGCGAGCCTCACATTTATGAAGAATACTTCGCATTTGCGAGCAGGGGCTGGGGGTGGATTTTTCGCATTTGCAAGATAGGGGGTCGCAAATATGATCTCATCATGTTCACATTTGTGAAGGCAACAAGAATGTTGAGACTTTGCATTTGCAAAGATATTCTCACATTTGCAGCAGGTCGAATTATGATATTTGCGCCTGATCAAAATCTGAGCGAGATGGGATTTTCTCTCATTCTTCAAATTTTCAAACTTAGAAACCCTAGAGGCGATTTTTCCAAGAGTTCTTCTTCTCCAATTCATTGGTAAGTTATCCTAACCTACTTTCTTTCAATTTTCCATTACATTTCATAAGATTTCAACCTAAAATCTAGGATTTCATGGTGGAAATTGGAGGTTTGGGAAGAATTAGGGATTTTTGTAAAATTGGAATTTAGACCTCAAATTGAGATCGGATTTCAAAAAAAATTACATAACTTGGCTCGAGGGTGAATGAGTCATCGGGTTTTGGTCCGAATTTCTTGTTTGTACAAAGCATGTTGTCACGACCCTATCCTATGGGTTGCAATGGGCAACTGTTACCTTACTCAACTGAGTACCAACATAACGTATCTTTTGTATCATTCTATCATAGGTAATGAACCGGATTAAAGCATGAGGGAATACAAACTTATACATATGACATACTGGCCCATAAGGCCAAAATGATCACCCGTACACTGAACATAGGCCGAAAAGGCCATAAAATCTTTCACGTACACGACATATCTCTACAAGCCTATAAGAGTACATAATGTCATACAGGTCGGGATAGGGCCCCGCAATACAATTTCCTAATCATACTAACCAAATAAGCCACTCCGGAGCAAATGGAGCGCACCAATACCTTCCGTTGAGCTGATATCCTACTTGGAGGACTCTCATCCTGTCTATCGGGACCTGCGGGCATGAAATGCAGTGTCCCCAAGCAAATGGGAGATCAGTGCAAATAATGTACCGAGTATGAAAGGAATGAAAATCAGTAAACAATAAACATGAGAGAAACATGGAGTAAAAGACTCGACATGTAAGTCTGAATAGCTCTGTGAATCATTTAATATTTATAATTCCATGCATATGTGTATAAATGTCATATCATGCATACGTATATGCATATATAATATCATAAATCCTCTGAGGTCATCCCATCATATCATCTCGGCCACTGTGGGCAAAATCATCAACATATACTAGCTGATCAGGTGGTGGTGCGTATATAACGTCGTAACCTTTTCCCATATCCCATATGCATATATATATATATATATATATATACACACACTTATACGGGTATATAACGCCATCTGGTCATGGGTCAATGTACATGTATAAATGAATGCAATGCATGAGAAGTACGTCAATAAAATCTTTCAGAATGTCATAAGACCATGATGCCTTTGATTAATATAATGAAGTAAACTTTATAACTTACGTATTTTCTGAGACCCATTAACAGACGATAGAATAATAAGACATATGAGGAATTAAGAACATAGGAACCTCTAGTATTTCTATGAATAGAGTCATTTATGGAAGTTGTGCATTTGGTCGTTTGTTTTGTATCATATGGATCATGCCAAAAGGAAAGAAGGGATAGCCTTAACATACCTGAGTTGATTCTCTTGAAAATACCTCTAACACATGCCTTTTTCAAAAACACGTAACGGCGGATCGAAGTAGGAAAAAATCAGTATGATATTCTTGAGAAAAATTGTACCATGGTTTCTTAGAATTGCATATCCCGTTGCTATTACACAATATAATTTCGTATGAAAATTCATCCTGAAGACCCGTCACTTAGAATATGTAAGTATCTTCATTTGTGAATTAAAGAGAGGCTAGCATAAAATCATCTCTTAATGAGGTAAGAAGGCCTCTTATGTTTGTGGGTTTGTGGGCCCCACTTGAATAATGACTAAGCTACAAAAAGAATTCTCTTAGTGCCACCTTATAAGATAACATCCTTAGTCACATTTAGGCTTGATTAAATTCACACATGCTGCCACGTTAAGGAGATTAATCAAACTTATCCAAATAAACTAATTATTTAGTTAATCTTCCACTAAAATCATTAATTATCCAATTATGCACATAATTAAGAATTATCTCAAATTACTTAAAATACTACTCACTTTTAACACACTTTATACATCTTACTATCATGGTCATGTGGTACCTTGTATGGCACCAGTCCATAAATACCGGGTATTTTAGCTCGAGGCGTATTTTATCCCAAAATCTCAAACTTCGATGAAATTCATTTTCTTCGATTTTTTACCCTCTCACCTTCACGAATTTACTCATAACTTGATTGAAATATAATAATGCTTATAACCTCAAAAATAATCTTATCTCCGAGTCTATGTATCACGCCCCGAAATCCCTCCATCGGGCCGTGATGGCGTCTAACGTTGAACCCGCTAGACAAGCCAACGTATAAAAATAAACTAGCAAACTAACACCAATTAGTAGGATAAACTAAACGATTCACTATTCAACAGCGGAATTAAAATGCGGTTTCAAGCTACATAAGGATAACATAATACAACAACGCGTAAATTTCCCAAAACCTGGAGTCACAATCTCACGAATTTTCTAAGAGTGATAACTACAAGTTTGAAAGGAAATACATGTCTGGCTCTGAAACTAAATGAAAAACAAGACAGAATCGAAGACAAAAGGGATGGAAGAGACGCCAAGGCCCACAGACACCAGCGGGTATACCTTGAAGCCTTTGTGATGAGCTGGAAGACACTCCCACTAATAATGTCCTCCGGGTTTGGCTTTGTAATCTGCACAACATAAAGAAGTACAGGTGTAGGATCAGTATAACCGACCCCATGTACTGAGTAAGTGCCGAGCCTAACCTCGTCGAAGTAGTGACGAGGCTAAGACACAACAACAAAATGTACCTGTGCAGTTCAATAATATAGCAGAAACTAAACAAGAATACAATTACGGGGAGAACCTGCTGGGGGTAAGAGGTAGCAAATACTGAAATGACAAAAATGAAAACAACAGTCTGAAATATCTGAAAAATAATAACGGGAAATGACAAAACAGATTAAACAATGAAGGATGCGGCACGGAATGTCCCCTCATGCATAAGTATATATAACATGGCACAGAATGTCCCCTCGTGCATAATCAATATAAACATGGCACGGAATGTCCCTTCATGCATAATCAATATAAACAAGGCACAGAATGTCCCCTCGTGCATAATCAATATAAACATGGCACGGAATGTCCCCTCGTGCATAATAATAATATAAAACATGGCACGGAATGTCCCCTCGTGCATAATAATAATATAAAATATGGCACGGAATGTCCCCTGTGCATAATCAATATAAACATGGCACGGAATATCCCCTCGTGCATAATCAATATACACATGGCATGGAATGTCCCCTCGTGCATAATAATGATATAAAACATGGCACGGCATCACCCATCGTGCTTTAATACTCTTCCTCACCCGAACAGTAATCACAAACAAGAGCAAGGAAGTACACGGAACACAAATAGGAATCCCGGCAAGAACAAGACCAAATTTCACCCATGAATATTTTTTGATTTTAAGTTGGAAACATTTTAAATGATGTTAATGATTGAAAAGAAATGAGTAAAAACCATTTACAACTGATTTGTAAGAGTCTTGTTCTTTGGAAAATCTCCTAAGAGTGTTGAGTTTGAGAAAATATGAAATATGAAGTGAAAATCTCGGTTTTGTACAGTGCAGGCCACTGGTTGGCATCGCAATTGGGAACAAGTGTTCGCAATTGCGAACACCCCTGCATGAGAATTGCGAAGAATAGTTCGCATTTGCGAACACTGTGCAAGAGGAGGGACTTCGCATTTGCGAAGGGAGGATCGCATTTTCGATCACTGTGCAACCAGTGCACCTTCGCATTTGCGATGCTGCCGTCGCATTTGCGAGCACTGCCAGCCAGTATACTGTTTGCATTTGTGATGCTGGCATCGCATTTGCGAAGCCTACAGAACACAACACCAGCAGACTCTAAGTTCAAAAAAATGCAATCCGTGGCCTATCCGAAACTCACCCGAGCCCTTGGGGCTCCAAACAAAATATACACACTACCTCAAAAACATCCTATGAACTTATCTGTGCGATCAAATTGCCAAAATAACATCATATACATATAACTAAGCCTCAAAATCCATGAATTCTACCAAGTTTCATAAAACATCAAATTTTTCATTTTAAGTCTGAAACGCATCAAACGACATCCAATTTCAACCAAACTATACAGAAAGTGCTCAAAGCATATATAAGACATGTACCGGGCACCGGAACCAAAATACGGGCCCGATACCATCACTTTCTAATCAAATTTCATTTTCAATTTCCATAGATATTTTCAAAAAACAATTTAACTAAAAAATTCATTTCTCGGGCTTGGGACCTCGGAATTCGATTCCGGGCATACGCCCAAGTCCCATATTTTCTACGAACCCTCGGGGACCGTCAAATCACGGGTTCTGGTCCCTTTACCAAAAATGTTGACCAAAGTCAACTTTAATTAATTAATCATTATGAAATTAACTTTTCATCAAGTTTTCACATCAAAGCTTCCCAGCTACACTCTCGGGCTAAGCACGCATATCAAGGTAAGATTAACGGAGGCTTTCGGGGCCTCGAAACACAGTTTTCTACTAAATTACACAAGATGACCTTTCAGGTCATCACAATTTCCACCTCTAAAACAACCGTTCGTCCTCGAACGGACATAGAAAAGTACCTGAATCGGGGAAAAGGTGGGGATAACAGCATCGCATATCGGCCTCGGACTCCCAAGTAGCTGCCGCAACAGGCTGACCTCTCCACTGAACACGAACCAAATGATAACTCTTCGATCTCAACTGATGAACCTGCCGATCTAATATGGCTACTGGCTCCTCCTCATAAGACAGATCCTTGTCCAATCGGACACCACTGAAGTGAAGTACATGAGATGGGTCTGCAACATACCTCCGGAGCATAGACACATGAAATACTGGATGCACGACTGACAAACTAGGTGGCAAGGCAAGTCTGTAGGCCACCTCCCCTACCTTGTCCAGAATCTCAAATGGACCAATATACCTAGGGCTCAACTTTCCCTTCTTTCCGAATCTCATCACGCCCTTCATGGGCGACACCCGAAGAAATACCCGGTCGCCTATCATAAATGCCAAATCTTGAACCCTACGATCTGCATAGCTCTTCTGCCTGGACTGAGCTGTACGAAGTCTATCCTGAATGATCTTCACCTTGTCCAAGGCATCTTGGACTAACTCAGAACCCAACAATCTAGCCTCTCCCGGCTCAACCCATCCGACTGGAGACTGGCACCGTCTACCATACAACGCCTCATACGGAGCCATTTGAATGCTCGACTGATAGCTGTTGTTGTAGCAAAACTCTGCCAAAGGCAAGAACTGATCCCACGATTCACCAAAATCAATGACACAAGCTCGCAACATATCCTCCAAATCTGAATAGTATGCTCGGACTGCTCGTCCGTTTGAGGATGAAATGCTGTTCTCAAATCGATCTGTGTGCCCAACTCTCGCTAAAATACTATCTAGAAATGGGAGGTAAACTGAGTACCTCGGTCCGATATAATAGATATGGGCACACCATGCAGTCTAACAATCTCTCTCATATAGATCTTTGCCAACTTCTCTGCATAATACGAAAGATACTGGAATGAAGTGCGCTAACTTGGTCAGCCCATCCACAACGACCCATACTGCATCAAACATCCTATGAGTCTGTGGGAGTCCAACTACAAAGTCCATCGTGATACGCTCCCACTTCCACTCGGGAAGCTGAATCTGCAGCATCAAACCACCGGGTCTCTGGTGCTCGTACTTAACCTGCTGACTGTTCAAGCACCAAGCTACATAAGCTACAATATCCTTCTTCATCCTTCGCAACCAATAGTGCTGCCGCAAGTCCTGGTACATCTTTGCGGCACCCAGAAGAATAGAATACCGGGAACTATGGGCCTCCTGAAGTTTCAACTCACGAATGCCATCGACATCGGGTACACAAATATGACCCTGCATCCTCAATACTCCCTCAGCATCGACCGTAACCTGCTTAGCATCTCCGCGCCTGACTGTATCTATAAGAACACATAAATGGCGATCATCATACTGCCTAGCCCGAATAGGTCATATAATGAAGAACGGGCCACGGTATGGGCCAAAGCACCGCCAGTCTCAGAAACTGCTAATATCACAAATCGATTGGCTAACGCCTGAACATCCAAAGCAAGAGGTCGCTCTCCGACTGATAAGTAAGAAAGACTACCCATGCAAACTGACTTCCGGCTCAAGGAATAGGCCACCATGTTGGCCTTCCCCGGATGATATAAGATGGTAATATCATAATCCTTCAACAACTCCAACCATCTTCTCTGCCTCAAATTCAACTCTTTTTGCTTGAACATATACTGAAGACTCTTATGATCAGTGAACACCTCACACGCCACACCATACATATAGTGCCTCCAAATCTTCAGTGCGTGGACAATGGCTGCCAACTCTAAATCATGCACTGGATAGTTCTTCTCATGAACCTTCAACTGCCTCGAAGAATAAGCAATGACCTTGCCATACTGCATCAATGCTGCACCAAGCCCAATACGGGAAGCATCATAATAGACTGTATAAGGCCCTAAACCGACGGGCAAAACCAATACCAGTGCCGTAGTCAGAGCTGTCTTGAGCCTCTGAAAGCTCGTCTCACACTCTTCCGACCATCTGAACTGGGCATCCTTCTTGGTCAACCTGGTCATCAGGGCTGAAATAGACGAGAACCCCTCAATGAACCGATGGTAATAGCCTTCCAATCCCAAGAAACTCCGAATCTCTATAGCTGATGCTGGTCTAGGACAGTTCTTGACTGCCTCAATCTTCTTCGAGTCAACCTAAATACCCTCTTCTGACACGACATGACCCAGGAATGCAACTGAGCTCAACCAGAACTTACACTTTGAAAATGTTGCATAAAGCTGACTACCCTTCAGAGTCTAAAGAACCACTCTAAGATGCTGCTCGTGCTCCTCCTGACTGCAGGAGTATATCAATATATCATCAATGAAGACTATCACGAACGGGTCCAAATAAGGCCTGAATACTCGGTTCATCAAGTCCATAAAAGCTGTTGGGGCATTCGTCAACCCAAACGACATGACCAAGAACTCATAATGCCCGTACCGAGTGCGGAAAGCTGTCTTAGGGACATCGGATGCCCCAATCCTCAACTGATGGTAGCCAGATCTCAAGTCTATCTTCAAAATACTCTGGCACCCTGAAGCTAATCGAACAAATCATCAATCCTCGGCAGTGGATAATTATTCTTGATTGTAACCTTGTTCAATTGCTGGTAATCAATGCACATCCTCTTCGAACCATCCTTTTTCTTCACAAACAACACTGGAGCACCCCAAGGGGAAACACTAGGTCTAATGAAACCCTTCCCAAGCAAATCCTGCAACTGTTCCTTCAACTCTTTCAACTCTGGCGGGGCTATGCGATATGGCGGAATAGAAATGGGCTAGGTGGCCGGAGCCAGATCAATGCAGAAATCAATGTCCCTGTCGGGTGGCATCCCCGGCGGGTCTGGAGGGAAAACCTCAGGAAACTCATGAATCACCGGTACTGAATCAATAGAGGGAACCTCAAAACTGGAATCACGCACATAAGCCAAATAATCCAAACACCCCTTCTCGACCATGCGCCGAGCCTTCACGTACGAAATAACATTGCGGGTAAAATGATCAGAAGTTCCTTTCCACTCCAAACAGGGCAAATCTAGCAAGGCTAAGGTCACCGACTTGGCCTGACAATCCAAGATAGCATGATATGGGGAGAACCAGTCCATCCCTAGTATAACATCAAAGTCGACCATACCTAAAAGCAACAAATAAACATGGGTCTCAAGACCCCCAATCACCACAACACAAGAACGATGGACACGATCGATCACGATAGAATCACCCACTGGTGTAGATACATAAACATGAATACTCAGTGGATCACTAGGCATGACCAGGTATGGTGCAAAATAAGAGGACACATGCGAATACGTAGACCCTGGGTCAAACAGTACTTAAGAATCTCTATCACAAACCTGAATAGTACCTGTAATAACTGCATCTGAAGACTCAGCCTCTAGCCTGGATGGAAGAGCGTAACATCGGGTCTGGGACCCACCACCCTGAACCACATCTCTGGGACGACTGTCTGCTGGTTGGCCTCCACCCCTGGCGGCCTGAACTCCACCTCTATGACCTCTACCTCCACCTCTAGACCCTCTACCCCCACCTCTAGCTGGCTAGGCTGGCTGTGGAACACCTGGTGCTTGTACCATGGCACGAGAACCCTGATGCTGAGACTCTCCAGAACCTCGGGGGCAAAACCTGGAAATGTGCCCCAAACCACCGCAAGTATAACAAGGCTTCTGCTGATGTGACTGCTGACTCTGGAACTGGCCCTGTCGACCCTGATAGCGACCCTGGAAATTTTGAAGTCGCAGTGCATCGATAGGTGCTGGTGGCGCACTTTAAGTCTGCTGATCAGAATAGTGCGTCGGATAACCACGACCACCTGAAGTACCATGGGAAACCTGGAGAGCTGACTGAAAAGGTCTGGGAGGATGACCTCTGCCTGAAGAATCCCTGCCTCCAGATGAGGCTCCACTGAAACGACCAAAATGACGGGGCCTCTTGTCAGCCCCCTAACCACCACCCTATGACAGAATCATCTCAATCCTCCTGGCCACATTGGCGGCATGCTGGAACGATATGTCTGTACCTGACTCTCTAGCCATCTGAAGTCTGATAGGCCGGGCCAATCTCTCAATAAATCTCCGCACCCTCTCCCGATCAGTGGGAAGTACCATAAGAGCATGTCGGGCTAGAGTGATGAATCTGGTCTCATACTGAGTGACTGACGTATATCCCTGCTGGAGATGCTCAAACGTCCTTCGAAGATCCTCTCTCTGAGTAATGGGAAGGAACTTCCCAAGAAATACCTCTGAGAACTGAGTCCAAGTCAAAGGTGTAGATCCAGCTGGTCTGGCTAAGCAATAGTCTCTCCACCAACTCTTGGCTGCGCCTGATAACCGAAAAGTAGCGAAGTCAACCCCGTTAGACTCCACTATGCCCATATTCCGAAGAACCTCATGGCCGCTATCCAAATAATCCTGGGGGTCCTCTGATGGTGAACCAGTAAAAGTAGTAGTGAATAACTTAGTGAACCTGTCAAGTCTCCACAAGGCATCTGTTGACATAGCTACTCCCTCTACTACCGGTGCTGCAATACCCGGCTGAGCTACTCCGGCTGGATGAGGTGCCAGAGTCTGAAACTGTGGAGCTAGCTGCTCTAGCATACGGGCGGTAGGAGTCTGGGCACCTCCCCCAGCCTGAGAGATGGGTGATGCAGTAGGAAGAATACCCGCATGTGCTACACTCTCCATGAGTCCGACCAGACGGACAAGGGCGTCCTGAAGCACTGGGGTAGCTATGAACCCCTCTAGGACCTGAGCTGGTCCAACTGGGACTGCCAGAACTAGGACCTCCTCGTCAGACTCGATCTGAGGGTCCTCCACTGGGGCTACTGTTCTAGGCTGACCCCAGCCCCGGCCTCGGCCTCGGCCTTTAACACGGCCTCGTTCTCGACCTCGACCCCGAGTAGGAGCTGTAGCAGGAGTGTCAGGCTGCTGAGCGGAACCAAGGGAAGCACGCGTCCTCGCCATCTGCGAGAGAATAGAATAGAAACTCAATTAGTACTCATAATTTATAGTGCACGATAGAGAAGAAAAGAAATATGGAGT
This sequence comes from Nicotiana paniculata, assembly GCA_005239505.1. Taxonomy (NCBI): domain Eukaryota; kingdom Viridiplantae; phylum Streptophyta; class Magnoliopsida; order Solanales; family Solanaceae; genus Nicotiana; species Nicotiana paniculata. Next base: position 36,546 of record ML334577.1, read on the forward strand.
CATCCTAACTTTTGAAGCCTCTGGGGGATAAATACAGACGTCTCCGTACCGATCCCTCAGACTCTACCAAGTTGTCCGTGAGTTGTGAGACTTAAGCAACCTAGTGCTCTGATACCAACTTGTCACGCCCCGAAATCCCTCCATCGGGCCGTGACGGCGTCTAATGTTGAACCCGTTATACAAGACAACGTATATAAATAAACTAGCAAACTAACACCAATTTAATAGGATAAACTAAACAATTCACTATTCAACAGCAGAATTAAAATGCATTTTCAAGCTAAATAAGGATAACATAATACAACAACGCGTAAATTTCCCAAAACCTGGAGTCACAAACTCATGAACTATCTAAGTGTGCTAAATACAAGTCTGAAAGGAAATACATGTCTGCCTCTATAACTAAAGGAAAAACAAGACACAATCGAAGACAAAAGGGATGGAAGAGATGCCAAGGCCCACGGACGCCACCGGGTATACCTTGAAGCCTTTGTGATGAGCTGGAAGACACTCCCACTAATAATGTCCTCCGAGTCCGGCTGCATAATCTGCACAACATAAAGAAGTGCAGGTCTAGCATCAGTACAACCGACCCCATGTACTGAGTAAGTGCCGAGCCTAACCTCGACGAAGTAGTGACGAGGCTAAGACACGACAACAAATTGTACCTGTGCAGTTCAATAATATAGCAGAAACTAAACAAGAATACAATTACAGGGAGAACATGCTGGGGGTAAGAGGTAGCAAATACTGAAATGACAGAAACGAAAACAACAGTCTGAAATATCTAAAAAATAATAACCAGAAATGACAAAACAGATTAAACAGTGAAAGATGCGGCACGACATGTCCCCTCGTGCATAATAATAATATAAAACATGGCACGAAATGTCCCCCCGTGCAAAATCAATATAAACATGGCACAGAATGTCCCTTCATGCATAATCAATATAAACATGGCATGGAATATCCCCTCGTGCTAATCAATATAAACATGACACGGAATTTCCCCTCGTGCATAATCAATATAAACATGGCACTGAATGTCCCCTCGTGCATAATAAGAATATAAAACATGGCACGGAATGTCCCCTCGTGCATAATAATAATATAAAACATGGCACAGAATGTGCCCTCATGCATAATAAATATAAACATGGCACGGAATGTCCCATCGTGCATAATCAATATACACATAGCACAAAATGTTCCCTCCTGCATAATAATAATATAAAACATGGCCCAGCATCACCCTTCGTGCTTTAACACTCTTCCTCACCCAAACAGTAATCACAAACAAGAGCAAGGAAGTACACGGAACAGAAATAGGAATCCCCGCAAGGGAGTAATGATTCAACAATTAAATCCCGATAAGGGTAACATAAATTAAACATTTAAATCCCGGCAAGGGAACTATACAATGATGACCCGGCAAGGGTATATTTATATAACTCTTTCTCTTTCTTTCACTTTCATTTCAATGATTTATTCTATTACTTGAGCCAATGCTCCAAAGAATGTAAATATCTCATATATCTTCATTATTCATTTCACAATTTGAGCCAATGCTCCAAAGATGTAATTGTATCATATATCTTCATTATTCGTTTCACAATTTGAGCCAATTCTCCAAAGATGTAATTAGCTCATATATCTTCATTATTCGTTACACAATTTGAGCCAATGCTCCAAAGATGTAATTATCTCATATATCTTCATTATTCGTTTCACAATTTGAGCCAATGCTCCAAAGATGTAATTATCTCATATATCTTCATTATTCGTTTCACAATTTGAGCCAATGCTCCAAAGATGTAATTTTTTCATATATCTTCATTATTCGTTTCACAATTTGAGCCAATGCTCCAAAGATGTAATTTCCTCATATATATTCATTATTCGGTTCACAATTTGAGCCAATGCTCCAAAGATGTTTAACGATTTGAATTCCCTTCACATTCCCATTTACAACATATAGAGATCATCAATTAAGCATAGAAATTACAACAAAACTGGAATATTCACAATATAGGGACTCACGGTCATGCTAGACACCAATGTATAGATACTCGTCACCATGCCTATACATCACATTTGACAATTAGAAAATAGCAAGTAATACTCAACTCCTCTTCCCTCAAGCTAAGGTTAGGCCAAAAACTTACCTCGGGTCCGAAGTATAGCAATCAACCCGAAACCACATATTTGCCACGAGTATCCGACTCCAATTGGCCCAAATCTATTCAAATAAATTTCATACCGTAAATAACATCTCATGCACTGAATTTACTATCAAATTCAAGGTTACGACGCGAAATTAGGTGAAATGACCAAAATGCCCCCCAGGCCATCATCTCGGAGTCGAGTAAATTTTACATTTTCAGAACCCTCGTACTCTCACGAGTCTAGCCATATAAAAATCTCTCAAATAGGAGGTCTATCACCCACTCAAATTCCAATTTATGAAAAACCTAAGTTCTACCCAATTTACCAAATTTCACCCATGAAAATCTTTGATTTTAAGTTGGAAACATGTTAAATGATGTTAATGATTGAAAAGAAATGAGTAACAACCACTTACAACTGATTTGGAAGAGTCTTGTTCTTTGGAAAATCGCCTAAGACTGTTGAGTTTGAGAAAATATGAAATATGAAGTGAAAATCTCGGTTTTGTACAGTGCATGCCACTGGTTGGCATTGCAAATGCGAACAAGTGTTCGCAATTGCGAACACCCCTGCATGAGAATTGCGAAGAAGAGTTCGCATTTGCGAACACTGTGCAAGAGGAGGGACTTCGCATTTGCGAAGGGAGGATCGCATTTGTGATCACCGTGCAACCAGTGCACCTTCGCATTTGCGATGCTGGCTTCACATTTGCGAGCACGGCCAGCCAGTGCACTGTTCGCATTTGCGAAGCCTACAGAATAGAACACCAGCATACTCTAAGTTCAAAAAATTCAATATGTGGCCTATCCGAAACTCACCCGAGCCCTCGAGGCTCCAAACCAAATATACACACTGCCTCAAAAACATCTTATGAACTTATCCGTGCGATCAAATCGCCAAAATAACATCATATACATCGAATTAAACCTCAAAATCCATGAATTCTATCAAGTTTCATAAAACATCAAATTTTCCATTTTAAGTCCTAAACACATCAAACGACATCCAATTTTAACCAAACTTTACAGAAAGTGCTCAAAGCATATATAAGACCTGTACCGGGCACCGGAACCAAAATACGGGCCCGATACCATCACTTTCTAATCAAATTTCATTTTCAATTTCCATAGATATTTGCAGAAAACAATTTAACTCAAAAATTCATTATTCGGGCTTGGGACCTCGAAATTCGATTGCGGGCATACGCCCAAGTCCCATATTTTTCTACGGACCCTCCAGGACCGTCAAATCACGTATCCGGGCCAGTTTACCAAAAATGTTGGCCAAAGTCAACTTTAACCAATTAATCATTATGAAATCAACTTTTCATCAAGTTTTCACATCAAAGCTTCCCGGCTACACGTTCGGGTTACGCACGCATATAAAGGTGAGATTAACGGAGGCTTTCGGAGCCTCGAAACACATTTTTCTGCTAAATTACACAAGATGACCTTTTGAGTCATCACACTACGTCGATTATCTTAGTGCGAAACTTTTACGTGCGAAATGCGGGATATAACAAATCTCATTCCCGAACTTACGTTGATTAACTTACGACAAAACTTTAACATAAGAAAATGCGTGATGTGGAATCTCATTTACTAGATTCCATCAATTTACTTATGGATTATTTTCACGTACGAAAACATGGTTGACTGATGGACTTATATACGTACGAAAACATGAGATGCCCCTCTCGGCATATATAGGTATATTGAAGATCTTCGCTCGGTACTAGAACGACATGACCGGTCGTTTTGTGTTATCGGACCCTGTTCTCCTAAATGAAACTTCCCATAGCGGCTTTTTATGATTTATGACTTGCGGGGACTGGTGGTCTGGGATTCGGAGGTGTTTAGAGTGCTATAGGAAGAATTGGTTCCTTAAGGTTGGCCTTTAAGGCCAAGTTTGACTTCGGTTAACATTTTGAGTAAACGACCTCAAAATCGAGTTTCGTCGATTCCGGTAGCTTCGTGTGATGATTTTGGACCTGGGTGTATGTTCGGAATGGGTTTCTGATGACTCGGGAGCGTTTCAACGCCCAATATTGAAATAAGAAGCTCCTTAAGTTCCTATTGTGGTTTGATTTATGTGTTATCGAAGTCCGAACGGAACTCCGAGACCGGCAATAGTTCTGTTATGTCATTTATCACTTGCCTGTGAAATTTGGTATCATTCCGAGTAGTATAGGTCGATTCGGCACGTTGTTAGCGAAGTCTAGAAAACTTAAAGTTCCTAAGTTTGGTTCTTGGGGTTTTGAGGTGTGATTTTGAGTTTTAGCGTTGTTTTGGGTGTTCTGAAGGCTCCAACGAGACCCTATTATGATTTTGGACTTGTTGGTATATTTGGAAAGGGGCTCGGGTGGGCCGAGGTGCCTCCCGGACACCACACGAGGCCAAAAACCAGCTAAAATAGCTGTTGGTGCACCTGTTCTAGTGTGACCGCAGGTGCGGTTTACCAGTCGCAGTGCGGGACCGCTCCTGCGGTCCCAGCCTCGCTGGTGCGACCCCTAGTGGTCAGGACGATTCTCGTAGGTGCGGACAAAGTTCCGCAGGAGTGGAGTCGCAGGTGCGGTCTCCACTCCGCAGGTGCGGGCCCAGGCTCCCTAGTCCATTTTCGCAGGTGTGAGCCTTTGCTCGCAGATGCGGTCCTCGAGCCGCAGGTGCGAAAACACTGTTCAGACAGTGTTTTTTTATACACGGGTTCTAATAAATTTTTCTCATCTTCTTCTTCTTATTTGGGGCGATTTTCACAATTTTAGAGGGGCAAACGACTTGGTTATTGAAGGTAAGTAAATTCTACTCTAATATTGGCTTCATGCATGAATTCCTAGTTAAGTTTATTCACATACTTAGTGAAAAATCAAGAATTGGGTAATAACCTAGGGCTTTCGATAATTTGAGAATTTACCTGTAAATTAGCTAAGGAATCAAGTAAAAATCGTATATTAATGATCCTTAGGCTTTGGGTGAGTGTTTCCTTCGAGAATTATTGGAATCCAAGCATGCGGGCCCGAGGTCGGATTTTAGATTTTCTTCATAAATGGTGAATTTGGCTAACTAATAGGAGAATTCCATGCTTTGAACATAAATTAATGTATTTTTGTAATATTTGGCTAGTTTCGAGTCCTCGGGTGTAGAGTTCGGAGTTTCGGGCGCGTTCTCGGTCTGGGGAGTAAATTCGAGTCAAGGTGAGTCTCCTTTCTAACCTTGTAAGGAGGAAATTGTCCCCTCCCCCAAGTGATTTAAATGCTATATGTGATAATTTGTGGGGGCTACGTACGTACAAAGTGATGAGAGTCCGTACGTAGGGACTATTACTATTATGTCCGGGTAATTAGGCGCACATCATGCCTTGTGTTTTACTAGATGTGAACTATATGCTTAATGAATTAATGTTACATGTTGCTTATTTCCCTGAAGTTAAGGAATTTGAGAAAAACATGTAAGAAATTATTCACTGAAAAGTATTCTCTTTTAAAAAGGAATAATGTGTGTGCATGTGACCGCTTCACAATTTACATTCCGCGAGCGGAGTGTGATTTCCCCCACTATTATGGGAATGGGCTGTACACTACGGCAGATTGAGCGATGCACTTTTGGTACGGGCCGTTCTATCCTCGGCAGTGCAAAGGGAGGATTGAGAGATGCACTTTTGGTATGGGCCATTCGATCCTCGGGAGTGCATAGATTTGAGTACTTTATGGAGAGGTGCACTTTTGGTACAAGCCGTTCGATCCTTGGTAGTGCACGGGCATGACTATCTTATGACTCCGGCCGGTTGTCCTTACCCTGCATGCGTATGATTTATTTGCTACTAAATTCATGGATATTGGTCTGACAGATATTTGGAAAAAAAAAGTGAAGTGGTAATTGTTTTATTCATTCCCAATATTCTTCCTGGATTTCAGTACCTTACCTATATACTTGTTGCTTCACTATCTTTACATGCCTACCGTTTCTATTATATTCTGCTAAATTATACTGCTGGACCTTAGTGAGTGTCATGTCGACCTCTCGTCACGCAATTTTTCGTTCTTTTTTAAACTTAATGCACGATTCAAATACCGGCACATAAATTGAAACGACTTGAATAATAATTCTTATATAATTTTCAAATATATATATTTTATTACAAAAAACATAAAGATTTTTGTCTCAATTTGTCTGGCAAAAACTAAATGACGACGAGTACATTCGGATCAGAAAGCTTCACTTCCTCCAAGTAATAACTTAACTTTTCTACATGACTATCTTTTTAATGCAGAAGATTCAGTTAAATTATTACCGGAGTCTCCTTGTTTGAAAATTTACATTATGTTAATATGGTAAAACTGATTTTTTTAGATTATATGCAAGTTTTTGAATCTCTTTGACATAAAACAAAATTGAAAAAGGGCTTAAACTACTCTTATTGTTTACTACCTCTTTGAGGTTAGGCGGGATACTCACTGGGTACATATATAGTACTCATGCTCCACTTCTGTACTTAATTGTACAGGTTCTGAGGCTGGTGTTTCTGGTTATCCGACCGGAGCTTGACGTATATTCTGGACCTGACTCCACGGTGAGCTTCCTCCCTTGGTGATTCTCAGCAGTAATATGGAGTTATCTTTTGTTTATTTCTGTCTACTTCATTCAAATAGCAATACAATTTGTATCATCTTTTGTATATTCTACTAGTTCGCCCATTGACTTGTGACACTAGTTCCTGGCACGCACATAGTAGACTCTATATGTTGGGGCTATATATATTGGTTCATGACCATTGTGGCTGTATTTACTTAAGTTGGTTAATGTTTCCGATTTTATTAGATGATCTAAGTTTAAAATGTTTTGGGAATATGTGGGTTTGGTATGTCAAATAAGGCTGTCCTTACTAGCAAACAACTATTGGCTTGCCTAACTATGGTGTGGGGCGCCATCACGACCTGTGTTGGCTTTTGGGTCGTGACAGGTACTTTGTTGACTTTACGAATATTGCTATATCTTATTTCATAGACTCGGTTATCCATCCATATGACTTTACTACATCAAGGTAGGTCTTACTATACCATAACTCTTATCTCGATTTATCAATGCTTAGGTTTGCTACCAGTTTCCAGGTTACCCTTGTTGCTTATCACATATGTATAAATCTAAGTCCTTTAATGCTTCCTCATTACTGTTCATCTTAAGAATGACGGCCTAATCTCATTGCATACTTTGTAACTTTTGTCCATCCGTTGTTGATTCACCTCAATGTTGATCTACAATCTACCACTGATAACTTGAAGTTTCTTACGTAATACCTTGCCACTAGGGCTTACGTCTCATCGGGGAACATCTTAAATGATTAGACTGATCCACCTGGAGCTATACTGTACTTCCATAACCCTATTTCATTGCATTCCAACGTGGGTATTTTAATCTTGTACAATCCATGAAATCCCCCTTTTTTTTCATCAAATCATTACTCAATCGCAGGTCCCGATAAACAGGATGAGAGTCCTCCAAGTAGGCTATCAGCTCACGGAAGGTGTTGGTGCACTCCATTTGCTCTAGAGTTTCTTATTTGGTCCGTATGATTAGGACATGTATTTATTAGTATGGAGGGGCCCTGTTCCAATCTTTATGACATTTATGTACTCTTAGAGGCTTGTAGACATATGTCGTGTACGTGAAAGATTGTATGGACTTGTCAGCCTATGTTTAGTGTACGAGTAACCATTTTGGTCTTATGGGACAGTATGTCATATATATATATATATATATATATATAAGTTTATATTCCATCATGCTTTACTCTGGTTCATTTACCTATGATAGAATGATACAAAAGATACTTTATGTTGGTACTCGGTTGAGTAAGGTACCGGGTGCCTGTTGCGGTCCATATTTTTTGGTCTTGACACAAGCACGGGAGTTGACTTTTGTTGACTTTTTCAATAATGACCTAAATTGAAACTTTTTCATTCGTGGGTAGTTCCTAAGGCTTATTCTGAATGGTTTGGTTGTTAATTTGCTAGATTTAATTGGTTCAGAGGCTTGTTTGAAAGGCAAAGTCGTGGTTGAGCTTTGAGTTGATCTTTGGGAGCGAGTTAAGTGTCATGGTTAACCTTGACTTGAGGGATTAGGACTTGTTTGCTACGTGCTACTTGTTTAAATGTTGGGTTAAACATATATGTGAGGTGACGAGTACTTATGAATTGTTGTTGGGTTAAAGCATACGGGTGGAACTTGTTCCTTGTAACTTATTTCTTTATTTGAACATGACATCCATGCTTAGACTAGTTAATTACTAAATTTATCGTTCTTTCCACATTTATGGGCTATCTATGATAATTGAGTATTATTTCTGAAGTAGAGATTGGTATTTTGGAACTGTTGTTGGCATAAGACTTGATATTGCTTATTGTATCTCCCTGCTGTTATATGTTCATAGTTACATGGTAAGGGAGAGTGTTAATGCATGAAGGGTGATGTTGTGTTGTATTTAAGAGTTAATGTACAAAGGGCGATGTTGTGCCATATTTGGGAGTTAATGCATGAAGGGTGACGTCGTGCCGTATCTATTGTTTCATGATGAAATTTAGAGTAAAATCATGAAGGGTGATGTTGTGCCGTATTTATCATTTTATGGTGCGATTGAGAGTAAATGCAGGAAGGGTGATGTCGTGCCATTATTACTGTTTCATGGTGAGGCTAAGAGTAAAAGCACGCAGGGAGATATCGTGTAGTTTTATTCATTATGGTTGTTCATTTTGTTGGTTGATGGTTTATTGATTGTTTCTTATTATCATTTCCTGTTGTAGTTACCGTATCTTGTACCACTTTCGCATATCCCCTCCCAATAGTGCTTGTTAATTCTTTATTTGTTGTTATGTTGTACTTATATTTCCAATTGTATAGGTTTAATTATGTGGGTATCTTGTCATAGCCTTTTCACTACCTCATAGAAGTTAGGCTCGACATTTATGGAGTACATTGAGTCGGTTGTACTCATACTACACTCTGCACTTCTTGTGCCGATTTTGGTACCGATACCAGTTGTCCGTGAAGTGTATTAGATCAGATTGGCATTTGGAGACTTGAGGTAGATCTGCTGGCGTCCACAAACCTTGAACTCCCCTTCCATTTCCCTTATTTCCTATTCCTTTCATTCGAGATAGTTGTATTTATTTCAAACCCTATTTGTAGAGACTCTAGAAGCTCATGAACTTGTGACTCCAGATCTAGGTTGTACTTAGATATTATTGGTATTCATGTCATTTTTGCACCATTCTAGTTTCATTTCGGTTTAATTAGTTTCACTTATTTGAATTCATTATAATTGTCCTAAAGATTCTCTAACGTTGGCTTGCCTAGCAAGTGAAATGTTAGGCGCCATCATGGTCCCGAAGTTGGGAATTTCGGGTACCTCAGGTCTCGCGAATACGAAAAGTCCACCCCCAGCCCCTGCTCGCAAATGCGAAGTCTTCTTCGCAAATGCGAGATCTGCAGAGAACACCATAGAACACTCATGCACCAACTATGATTCTAAATCCAAATTCACTCCGTATCCTATCTAAAACTCACCCGATCCCTCGGGGATCCAAACCAAATATGTACACATTCTAATAACATCATACGAACTTGCTCGCATGATAAAATTTCCAAAATAACACCTAAAACTATGAATCGGACACCAAATAAAATGAAATTTTCAATCAAACTTAAGAACTTCTATTTTAACAACCGGACGTCCGAATAACGTCAAACTATCTCCATTTTTCACCAAATTTTGCGGACAAGTCATAAATATACTAATGGACCAATACTCAGTTTCGGAACCAAAATACGAACCCGGTATCAACAAAGTCAAACATTGGTCACATATTTAAATTCATTAAACCTTTAAACTTCAAAATTTTGATAAAGCAACAACTCGAGCTAGGGACTTCCGAATTCGATTCTGGGCATACGCCCATGTCCCAAATCATGATACGAACCCACCGGGACTGTCAAAATATGGATCCGGTTCGTATGTTCAAAATGTTGACCAAAGTCAACTCAAATGGATTTTTAAGGAAAAACTTCACCCGGACTGTGCATGAAATCGAGGAAGGTTTAAAGAAGCTATTAGAGGCTTCGAAACACAGAATTAGGGTTTAAAACTCTAGAGGACCTATCGGGTTATCACATTCTCCACCTCTAAACAACCGTTCATCCTCGAACGGACAAAGAAAAGTACTTGGGCTGGTGAAAAGGTGTGGATATCTACTCCGTATGTCCGACTCGGACTCCCAAGTAGCTGCCTCGATGGGCTGACCTCTCCACTGCACTCGAACTGAAAGATAAATCTTACACATCAACTATCGAACCTGCCAGGATAGAATACCCAACGTCTCCTCCTCATAAGTCAAATCCTTGTCCAATTGGACTGAGCTGAAGTCTAACACATGGGACGGATCACCGTGATACTTCTGGAGCATGGACACATGGAACACCAGATGGACTACTGATAAACTAGGTGGAAATCAGAGCATGTAAGTCACCACATCCACTCTTTCCAAAATCTCAAAGGGTCCGATGTACCTAGGGCTCAACTTGCCCTTCGTTTTGAACCTCATCGCACCCTTCATGAGTGAAACCCGGAGCAACACCCTCTCTCCAACCATGAATGAAACATCACGAACTCTACAGTTGGCATAAATTTTCTTCCTGGACTGAGCTATGTGAAGTCAATCCTGAATAATCTTGACCTTATCTAAGGCATCCTGTACCAAATCTGTACCCCACAACTGAGCCTCCCCCCGCTCGAACCATCAGACTGGTGAACGGCACCGCCTCCCGTATAATGCCTCATAGGGGGCAATCTGAATGCTCGACTTGTAGCTGTTATTGTAGGCAAATTCGCAAGTGGCATGATCTGATCCCACAAACCCTCGAAATCTATAACACAATCGCGGAGCATATCCACCAATATCTGAATAGTGCACTCGGACTATTCGTCCGTCTGAGGATGAGACGATGTGCTCAGCTCAACCTGTGTGACCAACTCACGTTGTACTTCTCTCCTGAAGTGTGAGGTTAACTATGTACCTCGATCAAAAATGATAGACACAGGCACACCGTGAAGACGGATGATCTCACAGATGTAGAATTCATCTAACTGCTCAGAAGAATATGTAACTGCCACAGTAATGAAATGCGTTGAGTCAGCCTGTCCACAATAACCCATACCGCATCGAACTTCCTCTGAGTCTGTGGGAGTCCAACAACAAAATCCATAGTTATACGCTCTCACTTCTACTCAGGAATCTCTAACTTCTTAAGAAAACCACCAAGTCTCTGATGCTCATACTTTACTTGCTGGCAATTTAGACACCGAGCTACATATGCAACTATTTCCTTCTTCATCCTTCTCCATCAATAATGATGTCGCAAGTCCCGATACATCTTGGTGGCACCTGGATGAATAGAATACCGGGAACTGTGGGCCACCTCAAGAATCAACTCACGAAGTCCATCTACATTGGGCAAACAAATACGACCCTGCATCCTCAAAACTCCATCATCTCGAACAGTAACCTGCTTGGCACCAGTGTGCCACATTGTGTCCCTAAGGACAAGCAAATTAGGGTCATCATATTGCCGCTCCTTGATGCGCTCAAACAAGGAAGACCGAGCGACTGTACAAGCTAGAATACCACTGGGCTCTGAAACATCCAACCTCACGAACTGATTGGCCAAATCCTGAACATCTCATGCAAGCAGTCTCTTACGGACTGGAATGTTTTTAAGGTTACCCATACTTGCTTCCTTTCTGCTCAAGGCATCGGCCACTACAATGGCCTTCCCAGGATGATACAAGATGATGATATCATAGTCTTTCAAATACTCCAACCACCTCCTCTACCTAATTGAGATCCTTTTGTTTGAACAAATATTGTATACTCTGTTGATCCGTGAAAATCTTGCTCGACACGCTGTAAAGATAATGCGTCCAAATCTTTAGTGCATGAACAATAGATGCCAGCTCTAGAAGCTCGTGAACTTGTGACTCTAGATCCGATCTGTACTTAGATATTATTGGTATTCATGTCATTTTTGCACTCTGTTTTTGCTTTCATTTCAGTTTAATTTGTTTCACTTATTTGAATTGATTAAAATTGGCTTAAAGATTCTCTAACATTGGCTTTCCTAACAAGTGAAATATTAGGCGATATCACTGTCCCGAAGGTGGGAATTCCGTGTCGTGACGGTTCTATCTTAAGAGACATATAAAATAAAGCATATTATAATTCTTTTATTTAATTTTACCAAAAAATCAACATAATATTATATAGTGACTCCACCTAACTAAATTCACATTGATAATCAATTCACCAAGTTATAACAGAGGCACATATTGGCATGCTAAAGCAACACAATAGATTTGGTAGAATCCGTGACGCACACAAGAAACCAGAATCGTTCCAACACCAAGATAACAACGAATAACCAAACACAATCAAAATACAGATGAATGATTGAAGGAAGAACAATGATCATTTAAATCAACAAGTTTTTCCAACACGGAATGTACAATGAAAATCACAATCGAGGTACTCGTATTCACATTTCACAATTTCAATCACAATCTTTCCTTATATCATCGCGTGAGACTTACATTTAGTTTTGAAAATATTTTTTTTCAAATAGCTAAACGCGTTTTAGCCCACCTTATCTAACCGTGTGTCTTGAAGTAATTACCCTACTAGCAACACATGTATCAAGCTTAGGTTATCTCACCGCATGCGTATCTACCTCTATCCTTATACCACCGCATGTGTATCAATATCACAACACAATCACAACTCACACCACATGTGCCCATATGCCACAACTTGCCATAAAGTCAACAACGCCAATATTTTCACAACAAAATAGTATTTGGCGCAACCACAATGTGTACAAGAATTTAAACAATGACAAAATAAATGGGAATGCTCAACAAGAAAAGATATCTCAACGATTAACAGCTTTGCCTCAATGTGATACCGGCTATACAACTTCAACACCAATAACTCAACAAAATGATATTCCACGAAATCACAACTTCAATTAAAAGTGATTCAAATATTAAGAGGTAACAAGACAATAAGGAAGGTAATAACTTCAACTAAAGCATTTAATAGCAAAATAACAAGTAAGAGGTTGAACAAGTGCTAACAACGTCAAATAGAGCATGTAAGAGTATATTAACAATAAGAGATATAACATGTTATGACAATTCAATTAAAGTCATGGAATGAGTCTAGATAATCTAAACTAGTCTCATATAGCTCGTGTACCCACTCGTCACCTTGCGTACATGGCTTTCACATAACACAAATATCACAATCAACCAAAATCCTAAGCGTTAGTTTCCCCTGCACAAATTTAGGCAAGATACTTACCTCAACTAACCCAACTCAACCCTCCGAAATAGCTTTTCCCCTAAAATTTGCCTCCACGCGAGTCTAATCTAACCAAAAATAACTTAATAACATCAAACAATGTAAGAGAAACCAATTACAATAAATAAAGCTATGATCTTTACATTTTCTCTAAAATGTCAACGTCGGGCTTGCCTTGGTTTCCGAATCCAAGCTTATTGAAGCGAAGCTCGAACCACTATAAGATCACACAAAGAAACACCGACTCAATCTGAGACTGATAGCTCAACCAATTCGCCAAGGCATAGCTCTTAGGTGTTCATAACCCAAGAGTCCTACACACACTAGTTGGGTCCCATATATCCTGAAATACTCCTCCAAAACTCGCCAAATTTGAGTATGTTGTTCTCCTAATATAGGAAAATGAAACCCCAAAAGGAACCGGGAAATAAACGCCTCTAATATAGGGGAAAACCCCCCATAAAGTGATAGACATAAATAGTATTTGGAGAATACCAAGAGAGTAAATGAAGTATTATGAGTAAGATGTGATAAATGGGTGATAACGGTAATTCAAAATATGACCAAGTGAGAGAGTCTATAGTCAAGTGAAGGAAAAGACAAGAGGAGACATGCCTTGAGACAGTACAAGAGTATAATCCCCAAAGTCATATCCTCATTTTAAGAAATGAGTTGGTGAGTCCAACCTGATTACCCGAAGGAAAAGTTAGACCCATGGAGTAATAGAAATCAGTATGGCTAGTGAACAAGATAAAATGAACCTAAATTAGGGATGAGAAGATTTGATAAATAGTCGGCATAGTGAGAATTTCAGAGATAGTGTTCCGGACATAATAGAATGGACAACAAAATAATAACCTTTAAAGTTCATTCAGGAAGACGCTTCCCTAAAGCAAGCAATGTGAGAAGAGTTAAGCTTAAACGACTAAGTGTTGTAGTTACACTAAGTGTCACCCTTGTGCATAAGGAATTCAGTTACCTCTGGTATAGAAGGGTTACCATAAGGAGAGTAAGGGTCAATAATGATGTGAAAAGACGCCAAAGATGAAGAGGTAAAATATCTATAGGTAGATTATCGTAGCACTAAATCTTAGTACTCCCCTAAAAGGGGGGAAGATGGTGTGATGTGGTATTAAGTCGGAGTTAAGTGGTTCAGGTAACTATGGAATAGTAAAGGAAGAATGTGTTACAAAGGCGAAAGGAATGAGATTGCATTTATTCAGATCCTACAGATATGATACGACTCCAGAACATTATGCAAGCATGACGCCGGGGAGAGGAAGTAAGGGTTCCAGCACTAGATGTTATTGATAAATAAGTGCATATGAATACTTGACACATAAGGAGCCAGTGTGAGAAGTAAGTTAAGACAAAGGACATAGCCTAAGGGAGTATGAAGAACGTAGATATGAGAATGGACCAATGAGTAGTTAGTAGTTGATTCAGGAAGAGCTTAGCTATGGCTAGACAAGAGGATACAGACAAATAATGCAGATTGTGCAAGATAAACGTAGTGAACCCCAACATAGTGAATTCAGTCCCGCAGATATGACATTGTAATCCTTAAGAAATATTCATATAGGAGTTAGGGTAACTACAAATACCATATAAGTGTTACAGAAATAAAAGAGAGTGCTACTGGGAAGACAGTAAAAAATTTCAATTTAGAAGCAACCCTACGAGCACAAGAGCATGGAGTTAAGTAACTAAGGATAATTATAGGCGATCAAGAACATCAACAATTTATGTTGAGTATATGATGTAATAAGCTCACATTTGTACAGGAGTCAAAGGGTCTCCCCTAAGTACTATCACAAAAGACTAGCTGAGTAAATAAATGAAGAAGGCTTCAACCTAATCATAGTGACCTAAAGAAGAAATGGTATTGTAAGAATAGTCTCACTACAACATTGTATGCACTCCATAAGAAAGAGGCACCTGTCGTGACTGATAAACGGGAAGTGAAATCACAAGTTATATTTGAGATCATATGAGTTACAAGGAATTCCAGTATTTGTGGACACCGAGATAAGACAAGCATTCATGCAGCAAGTGGCAGAACAACCACGAGAAGTAATTGCTTACATTTAAAGATAACTCAGAAGGCATAGAAGGAAATCTATGGTGCTAGCAAGTTAAAGGAAGGTTGCGAGTAGTATAAATAGATATGTGTAGGTTGCAAGTTAAAGTATGGTAGAGAGACAATTATATTTGTAGGTATGAGTAAGGATAAGAAAAGGTGAGGGAGAAGGTGACAAGAACAGGTAGGGCCTCAAATTAAGCCCATCAAAACAAGAGAGTTGATGATTTTCGTAAGTTATAGAAAGCTCAGTATAACTTGAATTAACTCAGAGAAGTCTAAGACTAGGAGAATTTTGAAGATATGGAATGATGCCCTGGTAGTAGAATAAGGGTGTAATTGAGATAGATAAGAGGATAATGTTTAGACCTTTGATTGAGTAATGACTTAATGAGAAAGTGATTTCATGAATTGCACGAGATTAGAATACCCCCCCCCCCTCCCTCCATAAGATGAATCGTGTTGGGATGCTATGAAATATGGTTATTGAAATATGGTATCGTCCTTAGGTGTGTTAGGAAAATAACCTCAGATGTTCCCCAATGAGACGTGAGCCCTAGTGAAAATGTATTACGTAAGTTTTTTCAAGTTATTAGTGGTAAATTATAGGTCAACATTAAGGTGAATCATCAATAGATGGATAAAAGCAACAAAGTATGAGATGAGATTAGTCTATCATTCTTAAGATGACCAGGATTGAGGAAGCATTAAAGGACATAAATTTATACATATAGGATAAGCAGCAAGAGAGAAACGAAGAGTTGGGTAGAAGACCTCTGTAATAATACATGTATACAGCTAAAATCAAATAGCCCGATTTTAGTGTCATTTCGACGCTTAGAAGGATCGAAGGCCCGAGTTTTTGTATCAAGGGGCATATCAAAGGTCCTAGATCTCGAGGCAGTACATATCGAGGGTCCTCGACCTCGAGGCAATACATATCGAAGGTCCTCGGCCTCGAGGCAGTGCATCTCGAAGGTCAACATGGAAAGGCGGTAACTTCCCAAGGGGCACATGTTTAAAGCTGACAAAGTACACAAAATAGTACAAGCCCGTACCGTGGCATTAAGTGGTTGTACCAGCCATATCTCTTGGCATTAATTACACATGTACTATGTTGGGATTCCCCCTCATAAAGGGACCCTTGTCACTTTGTAACACACATGATATTCAATAAAAGAACAAGAACCTCCTCTGCTCCCTAACAAAAACATTCTCTACAATTGCTTTATTAATTTATTACTTCTCATTTACTGTGTTCTTGAATTATTCTTCATTTATTACTTATTATTGATCATAAGTAGTCCATTCTTAAGGCATTCAATACTGTTATATTGCTATCGATAACCCCTAGTCAAGCTTCTAAAGCTCGACCCCGAGGCCCTTCTGACCACCTTCGAGACCACCGCCCCGCTACCCGATTTGTGCAATTTTGTTTCCTTTTGCTCTTAGTTTATTTTTTTCACATTCACAATCAGCATCTACTGCCTAAGCAACCTGTGTTAAAACAGCATAATCAAATATAATTGTAATTACCATTTTCAAGGTAAACAATACACTAAAGTAAGTATTATGGTATAGTACAACATACCTAGAGCTAGTAAAGCTATAAGTATAAATAACTAAGGCTGTGAAACAAAATATAGCAATAGTCAAAATTTCGACAAAGTACCAAGTGAAGAAATTCAATACACCTATAGATGCCTAGATGGATAGTTTGTCATAGTTCAGTATATATTCACAAAGTGAAGCCTAGAGATTGGGTAAAGATGGAGGAAAAAGGAGGAAGAGTCGCTAGGCTCTCATACAATGATAGAGTCGTGCAGACTACATGACATAAGGTAGCAACATGTACGAGATTTGAATAATTCTTATCACAAGTTGTGGTGTGAAAAAAAGGCCTAAAGGGGGGGAGTGCCCCGGCATTTAGATTTATCCATATAACAGTTTCCTAGATAGCAAGGATAGTATTAAAGTACTTATGAAACTGATAAGTGTATCAGTCAAAATTCGAGGATAAATGTTTCAAAGGGGGGAATGATGTTACTCTCCACGTTTTCGCCCATGAGAGTAGGTCGTAAGCCAATTGATATAAGCTATGGAATAGATCCTCTTTGGAAGTATATAAAGCAATTTAATCATGTTACCTTGTAGGTCACAAATATTAAATATCATGGATAAGAAATACCAAGAGGGTTGGAAGGCTTAGAAGCTAAACGAAATGAAGAAAATAAGTTTTGTCGAAAGTCAAGTTGGGAATGTTTAACGTGTACTTTTGGGGTGAGACTAGGGTGATTAACATGATAAGGAGGTTATTTATGATTTATTTTAGTCTTATGACAGACGTGTGTTATGTTTTGAAGTCAAGCGAGTGTTGGAACAAAAGTTGGCAAAGGTCATCACAAGTTACATTCATAAATATTCTGAAAATTAGGTCAAATGTAGACGATATTTTCTCCCAATGTACTTTGAATTATGGGGTGATCCACATACAAAATGTAAAATATAAAAGTGTAGTTTCTAACTCAATAAACCATTTATCAATACGACCTTGGAGTAGATATATATTCACATTTTGGCGAGACTGAGCAGGAAGACCCTAATCGACCCACTTGGTCGGTGGCCGGTTTTCACTTGTTTTTATATCGTTTTTGGGATGATCTTTGCTCATTTTTAGAAATCCTTCCACACTCACACTCCCAAAACCATCCAAACAGTTCCCCAAAGTCTCCAAACAAATTTCAAATAAATACACCATAATCCAACATCAAAGTTAGTCAAAGGTGAAGAATAACCCCTCTATGGTGTTGTGATGTGAATAAAGATGATGGTGAGCCAAGTTAAGCTTGGGGTTCGAAATTTATCTACTTAATAAGGTGTATTTAACATTCTTTTGATGGTTTTTAAGGTTAATAAATATTGGTTGTGGTGTTGGTGAAAGATTACAAGATAGCACTTGAAAGGGGACGAGATGTTGTTATCCTTTGTTTGGTTGTTTTAGGGCTATATATATATATATATATATATATATATATATATATATATATATATATATATATATATATATATATANGTGTGTGTTTATGTCTGTAAACTGGGGGGAAATAACTTGATTATGATATGCTTTATGGTTTTATGCATTTCTATATTTTTATCAAGTTAATTGGTGAAACAAACATATGAAACACGAGTCTAGAAATGAAGATTAGCTTAAGTCACTTCTATGGTGTTGTTTTGACATTAAGGGCTGTTATAAGATAAATATAACTTGGATTTAAACATGAAAATACTGTAGGAGGTATGTACAACGTGTTCTTGCATGTGCGCAAGGTTATCTTGATGTTGATTAAGTTAAATGGATGGACTAAATATGAACTAGTGATAAAGTTGCTAACTAAGGATAGTTGGAGTTGCGGATTATTTCCTTTGTTATAGATATATGGTATAAGGATGGAATCATTGATGAGATACTTATTATCATGTTAATGATATATTAAGTTAATGTGAGAAGTCTATAAGGGATGATATGGGTTATACAGATTCCAATTGGAGCTTGTCGCTCGTCGTGAAATAGTTGTGACTTGTTGTTGTTATATGGTGTCTTGTTATTGATAATTAGATGTTTCCGAATTTCTATGGTTGTTCTTGTTGGTATATGTTACTGGAGGAGGACCTTGTTACAGGGTAGATACTTTCCAAATTTACATAAACGAGCTACTAGCTTAAGTTGCAGACTTAGCCTTTGCTGAGCACTTATTTTGAATCTCCTTATGCTATGGTAGATTGAGTTGAGTTATTTGAAGAATTTCTTGGAAGTTATTAAGTACTCAAAGGAGTTAAGTTATGTCAAGGCACTTACTTCTTTCTTTTGACATGATCAAAAGTGAAATGAACATAAACAATATGATATTTCATAACGGACCTACTCCTAGCAACTAAGGTTGTTCATGTTGTTCTTTCCTTATAAAGTTATTCTAAGCAATTATGTATGATCCTTAAATAATATTGAGGTTGATATTGATTGTATGGATGTAAAAAATTTTAATCAAAGGTGTGATGACCTTACGTAACTCCGAAAAGTTTATAACGTGATTTCATGAGTCCAACATGCATTACATATATGTATCTATTTTACTCTACCGACCTGCGCTATACTCGACCGGGTATAACACCTATTGTGCAACCATTGATCAGTTGGGTTTTACCGAGCTCCACATGCCCATGTACGATTCTACCGAGCCTTATGATGGCCGAGTATGTTTTTACCGAGTCCTCTTCGAAGTTGGGTACGATATGATGATGATGATGCCCAAAGAGGCGTATGTTTTTAGAGTATATGTATATATATGTATCATGCATTTCATGACAGTTACCCTCAGAGGAACTCAGATGTTACAAGTTGTATGCCCTCTATCTCTCATTATATTACTGTTCTTTTTTATGCTTTCCTTCCTTACATACTTGTTACTTTATTCGTACCGACCTCCCTTTTGCCTGGGGACACTGCGTTTCATGCCCACAGGTCCCAATAGACATCTTGACAGTCCTCCTAGTAGGATATCATCTCAACGAAAGGTGTTGGTACACTCTACTTGCTCCGGAATACTTATTTGGTCAGTATGCTTTGTACATGTATTTATTGGTATGTCGGGCCCTATCCCGACCTTTATGACGTTTATGTACTCTTAGAGGCTTGTAAACAGATGTCATGTATATGAAAGATTGTATGGCCTTGCCGACCTATGTTCAGTATATGAGTGATTATTTTGGTCTTATAGGCCCGTATGTCACATGTGTAAGTTTGTATTACATGTTGGGTCATCCCATGTCGAGTATTCCCTTATGTTTTATTCTATTTATATCATGACGGCCCTTCTGCCAATTTATCCATGATGGTATGATAATAAAAAATACGTTACATTGGTACTCGTTTGGGTAAATCATCGAGTGCGCATCACGGCCTATCATTTTCGGTCGTGAAATAATCCTAGGTCTTGATTTAAAGAATTAAATGAGTTTTCTATTAAAATCATGGATTAAAGCTTAAAGCAAGAGAATGATTCAAAAGGAAATACTTATGTTATGGTTTAGACCTTACCTATGAAATAAACTTGAAGAACATCCTTGAATTATCACAATCCAAAACTTTCAAGATGAGAAAAAAAACCTCCAACAACATTAATAGCCAAAAACGCCCAGCTTTTCTGACTTGTTTCTTGGGCCAAAAAAAACTCGAAACTCACTTTTGATTCCTCCAATAGATTCCTCATGAAACTCCAGATAAGTTAGGTTTTGGAATCACTCTATTTGATCTTATAATGAAGGAGATATGTTGGTTTCAATATTTGGAAATAGTGCAGATTTTCTTAATACGAATTCAGTGGCAATTTCGTAATTAATCTGAAAATCTAGCAACTCAATTCTTAGTAAAATGACCCAAAATTCCTCATACGATGTCGAAACTTGATGATTTCAGTTGCTATGTTGCAAAAATTACGATATGGATATAATGGTTTAGTCGAAACACGATTGATGGTAACCTTTATTCTCAAATCGACATCGAAGCCAAAAATAATAACCTTACAACCCAAACTTATCCAAACCTCAAGGACTTTTACCAAACTTTGTGGACATACCCAAAATCATTATACAAACTTATTGGAATAATTAAAACCCAATTCCATATCCGTTTACCCAAAAGTCAAACCTTGGTATACTCTTCCAACTTAAAACTTCTATAACGAGAATCATTCTTCCAAATCAATCCTGAACCACTCGAAAACTGAAAACAACCATACACGCAAGTCATAATACATAATATAAAGATACTCAAAGTCCCAAACCACCGAATAGAATGCTAAAGCTCAAAACGACCTGTCGGGTCATTACAACAACTGTTTTAGCTCATCAATTAGAGGTTGCAAATATACATAAATCAAACTCTTTGGATTGCAAGAATGGGGAATAACATAATTTAAAAAAATATATGGACTAGTCATACACATTTTAGGCGGAAGATAATATGGCATAATAAAGACTGGCCAGCTTGAATATGGTGTTGTAGAAACAGAAAATGGCGTGAAACCATCAGCACACAATCCCAATCCATCACAACCCAATTTCCCACTATAGGCCATGATGGCGTCCAACATCGTTATTAGGCAAGCCAACGGTGAACTATTAATTCTACTATTCATTTTATTATTATTAAAATCGTAAGTCTTATTAAGTAAAGGATTCAATGCGTATAAAAGTCATGAATACTTAAAATATTAGTAAGATATAAAATAAAAAATAAAAATATCAAGCCGAACCATAAAACACCACTAGAGTATCCCAAAACCCGGTGTCACAAGTGCATGAGCAATCACTAATGAGTACGATAATAATAAAACATCTGTTTGGAATGTAAATAAGACAAGATAGAGTAAATAACACAATGGATACTCTGCGGGCTGCGAATACGTAGCTTGGAATGCGGCTCACCATAAAGTGTCCTCATCGACTGCGCCTACGCACCAAGATGACCACCAAATGAACCTGTCAGATCCTGCACATTTAGTGTAGAAGTATAGCATGAGAACGTTAATCAACGCGTACTTAGTAAGTATCTAGCCTAACCCCAGAGAATTAGTGATGAGGGGTCGACATTGACACTTAGTAGAGGTCCAATAAATCAATATGATAAATCGTAAGGAGATATGAAGCACAACAACAATAATAAGATAAAACGATAACCAACATATTCTTTCAAAATTTCTTTATCGATATAAACTTCTCAATCTCGTATCCTATCTCAATAGCTCAGAAAATATCAAGTGCCAATATAAAAGGAATGAGAAATACCATATAAATTGCCA
The DNA here is from genome assembly GCA_005239505.1 of Nicotiana paniculata. NCBI lineage: Eukaryota > Viridiplantae > Streptophyta > Magnoliopsida > Solanales > Solanaceae > Nicotiana > Nicotiana paniculata. The sequence continues at coordinate 59,053 of ML334577.1, forward strand.
GGCATCAGTGGAAGGATAATCTCGTGAATATTCGGTCTACTAGTGATATAACGCACGATTATGCCGAGGTCGTACGACCCCATCCAGAATAATGTGTACACCGCCGAAGGTCGACCGACACGAACTATAGATGCATCTATTATACTGCCGAGGTGTTCGTCCCGCTCCAGAAGAAAGGAAGAAACTTATCGAATTACGAGTCACGTGCTTACAACACAGATACAGGTGCATAATAGTGAATATACCCATTTACGTTTATCAGATATTTGGCAACTACACAAGGTGATAAAGCTCGGCCTATATACATGATAATTTTATACGTCTACCCGGACATAAACATGTTTTAGCTACGTATGGACTCTCGTTACCTCATGCCTACATTTTACCCACAACTATTAGTACATAACAATTACGTCACCTAGGGGTTAGTTTCCCCATTAAAACGTTAGACAGGAGACTTTCCCTCTTTGAAGTTTCATGATCGGCTCCAAAGCCTCTCTAACATCTAGAATGAAAGCTATATACTCCAATGCGTATAATTTAACAATTTATAATGATTCATAACTCTGCTCGAAAATTTAACCAAGTCACCCTCAGGCCCACATGCCCGAATTTTGAAAAATTTCGATAATGAACATTACCCATGACACCACGAACTCAAATATTTAATTTATTCCTAATTCCATGGTAAAAATTCAAAATACAAAATTCTAGATTTTCTTCAAAATCTCACAATTTTCACCAATTTCCACGTTCAAATCCATGTATAATTCATATATTGAACTCACAATGTGAAGAAATCCCTTACCTAGTGGAGGATGACGGAAAAGCTCCTTCAAAATCTCCCCAAGCTCAACTCCAATGGAAGATTTGAGATAAAATGAGCCAAAACCCGTATTTTCTTACTTACACACTACCTAGACGACCTTCATCGCGAACGTGGCACCACCCTCATGTTCGCGAAGCACGACCTGATCCAGCTCAAAAACCATTCTCCGCGATCATGAAGACATGCTCATGAACGCGATGCCTTACCAGGCCTGACCATCGTGAACGTGCACCATCCTCACTAATGCATAGGACTGAATTCCCAAACTCAACTTCCCATACGCGAATGCGACCAGTAAAATCACAAACATGGAGCACAATTGCACCTTCACGAACACGGCTGCCTTATCGCGAACACATTGAACAAAAAGGCCTCAAGTCCAAAACACACCCGAGGCCCCCGGAACCCCGTCCAATCACACCAACAAGTCCCAATACATAACACGAACTTGCTTGAGGCCTTAAATCACTCCAAACAACATCAAAACTATGACTCAACCATCGAAACCTTTCGTTAAACTTTCAAACATTCAAAATTTGATGAACGCGTCCGATTCATACTTAAACATTCCAGAATGATGCCAAACGTGCATAAAGCACGATACGAACCTATTCCAAGGCTTGAAACCTCAAATGGACCTCAATAATACCAAAGTCCACGTCAAATAAAACTTATGAAATTCTTAAACATTCAAAATGCCAACTTTTCATAACAAGCACTGAAATGATCCCGGACGACCCCATACTCAACTCGAACATATGCCCAAGTTCGAAATCATCATACGAATCTAGTGGAACCTTTAAATCCCGATTCCAAGGTTGTTTACTCAAAAGTAAATCATTAGACAACTCTTCCAACTTAAGCATCCAGATTTAGAATTTTATGTACGAATCAACTCTAAACTTCCCGAAATTCGATTCCGGCTGCACGTACAAGTCCTAAATCATGAAGTGAAGCTACTCAAGGCCTCAAACCGCTGAACGACGTGCTAGAGCTCAAAATGACTGAATGGTTCGTTACATTCTCCCCCACTTAAACATACGTTCGTCCTTGAACGTACCAAGAACCATTCCATAGTTGCCTAAAATCAATGTTTAACACCTCGCGCACCTTCTTGTGCCACCACAACCCATGTGAGCACATTTCCTCTAGCCATACTGAAGATCCTCCCTTTTTTATAAGCCAACAGGCCTTAGAACCAAATTCCATCATCTGGAATTCTACATGATACCTGATTTTAACATATGAAGACCACATCAATCCCTACACACTACACCCAAAACCTGATCACACACCTATGCTGAAATCACACCATGCACCACATAAGTCATTTTCCCATAATAACATCCGCCTACCATAATAGATGCAATTTCATGAATCTAATGCCCTATATACATCTCATAACACTTGTAAGCCATGTTCCAACTCTTGCAATACTTCCACGACCGAAGAGATGCATAGAAACTCATAACCACCCACCAAATCAATGAATTATGGAGTCTATCCACCTGACAAGAACCATTACCTCATTCTGAACTAAATAACAAATTGTTTTCCTTAATATACCCTACATAAATCCGATCTCACTGATCTCAGGTCCAATAACCTTATCTTACCCAGTACAAGGTGCTCGGGCAATAAGCCACCTCAAATGCCATTTAAAATCTCATACAACACTATCAAAGCGCCAACAAGCTATAACTCGAATATGACCCATAGGGAAGAACGAACTCTGGCAAAGAACCATCCAGCATGCGTAATGAATAAAACAGCCAAACTGATGCTATGGCTCTACCTTAGAGATGAGAACAAGGCACACAAAATAAGTATAAGAAGACATGCTCAACATTTCACTGTTGCAGCGTGCAACCCGATCCACACATGAAACCGTTGTAGCGTGCAACCCGATCCAAGCATGATAATGAATGCGGTATGCAACCTGATCCAAATATAAAACTGTTGCGGCGTGCAACCCGATCCAAATAATGTACCTGTGGCGGTGTGCCTCCTGATCCATACAACCCTAGGAGACGGATAGCGCCATACGCTAAAAAACCCGAACACGACTAAGGTGCAATAACTGATCTGCATCTCAAGAGCCATATTGCTCATATAACACCATAAGCCATACGAGATTACAACACATGTGCGAATCATCAAGTCGTCTCACAACCCACCTGGCATAATAGAGTATTACATGGAATAGATGACGGCGGGAATAACATCCAACGCCCGAAGACTCCTCCGTAAGAAATGCTATGTCGAATGAACACATCTGACCTGACATAGAGCACACACCCACATAAGACCCACCAACGGACCTCAAGCCGATTTGGATCATACAAAACTAGGCCACAACCTTCCAAGGATCCACAATGGCCCTATTCATGACACACACGAGCAGTCGTCCAATGCGGAACAAACTCCCACAGTCCACAACCAAAGGAATAGAGCGCCTTCCTGGAATAAACTCTCGCATTAGCGATAGTACCATAATCTCCATACTTGGTTTCAATATTGAACAATCAAGTGACTAACATGTCACACTCATATGAGGGTTATACTCCCACGACCTTCCGAACCACATAGCAAAGTCTGCACATCCACACCTCCAATCATACAAATTTGGAGATAAAATCAATAATCCGTGAATCAATACACAATGCCACTTCCATATAACACTATTCTCAGGAGACACTAAGATAATGCCAACTTTCTCTGAACATTTGAATTTTCCCCTGCCTATCCGAGCTCGTGACATTCTTATCAACATCGAGCCACAACCTTGATCCTCAACTTCCAATTCCCATGTCGCTCACTGCACCTATCATGCCGCTATGCGAGAGTACAAGAATTCAAGATAACCCTTGAACAACTAGTAGAATAAGCACTCCATTGGCTAGAAACTGTTCACTTAACTCATCCTAGGACAACCATTGCAACACGCAACTAAATTCCTATAATCATAGAAAATACTAACATCAAGTTGTGGTATAAACCACCATAGTACTTCCGGGATTGATTTACATATAAGAAGTCCATTTGAATCAAATAACTTCCAAATCAATCCAATTATGGTGGATGTCAAACCCACACGTACAACCACAAACCACCTGCATAACTTAACACGGCGAAGGAACTGATCATTGCAACTATCATGCTGATTCAAGTCGTTACTAACCGATCCAACTTCTTCCAATTTACTTTTGACTTGCCTTAGAAATAATAATAGCTCCATTCAAAAACCTAACAAACTAAATCAGCACTCACCCCGAGTGACAATCACGAAACCACATCGTCTCAATATCAATGAACCATCTCATACCCTCCTCAAGTGCACCATAGAATCTCCAAATGGTACACCTATTCTGCAAGGCCTTGCGTGAATATGAAGTTATTCCTCCCTTCTCTATAACATTGCACCGCAGACCCACGATGCTAACGTAGCAACACTTTAATTCCCTTTCGTAATCCATTACAAAAACTCGATCCTTAACCACACAACGGGCCTAAAATCCTTAGACACTACACTTTAATTCTTAAACCCACTAGAACCATTATTGAGAGTCCGCTCTAACCTGTTCTCGAATATAACCAAACTCCAAAGCTATTCTAGAACATGAACACTCACACAAAGAAGCAAACAGATGAATTATTTTCCTTGTACATCACATCCACAAGAAACATAAGCTCAGATTCTTCCAATAACCTGCACATGAATCGATAAGGCATAATATAGCACACATTCATCAAGTTCTTTGCTCGAGTTACCCTTGATGTTTTCTTTTCTTAGTCATAAATAATTTACCAAGGCACCGATAACCAGAAATCGCATAGGCACACAACCACACGATCCAATCATAGACGGTGGGCTCCCCCACATAGCTTTAAGCTACCATTACATAAATCTAGAACCCATAATAACTCCTCATTCTCACTTGCCAGGATCTCGCACCGTCAACCCACCAAATTCTCGCAATCCCATGTTAAATTTGCATATAACATTCCTAATTATCAACCATAATCACACATTCGACCTCCTAATAGTCGCACAATTTTCTTCAAGCGACCCAAGCTCACATCCTACTACATGCATCCTGATGTGTAGAAAGTAGAACTCTTCATAGAACTTCATCAAGAATCACGCAACAGCTAACTAGCTCACAAGATATGGCTCACCTATGGAATTCTATTTCGACATCTTCCAACGACATTGCCCTTGTTTACAACAACCACGAGACCAGCAAACCTTCCTGAGCCCATGCTCGTCCACCAGCTGTAAGAGTATGTTCATTCCCCATTGACATCAACTAAAAGTCCGACAATGCATTCCAAACTCGAAGTCATGTTGCATCAAAAACTATATTCAAGTTTTCACACCCCTCTTCATTTCTAACAAACTCCTCTTTGCCATATTCAATCTTTCTTAGTACAATATCCACCATCCCAAATAAAATTCATAAATATAGTCATTGTCCACCATGATTCGCAAATCGCTCTAAACTTTTCTCAAGGCATGTGGCTATCCTACCGCATAATCCATATGCTACTCTGCCACTCCTACTTTGGTTAAACCATCTCCTTTAAGAAACTTCTCGACCTCTATTGTTCATACTTGACCTACTAGCAATTCAATCACCGCGAGACACCTCCCGCATGTACTTTCTCATCCTTCGCTACCTAAATACTGCATCAAATCAAAATCCATCTCTGCAGCACCTGAACTAATAAATTACTACCAACTCTAAGCCTTCTCGAATATCATCTTTCTCGAGCCTTCAACATTAGAAACATCAATTAAATTATGAAATAGCTACACCCTGCCATCTCTGACAGCCACTCCTCAGGGCCCTTTCACAACACCCAACCCTGAAGGCAAATCAAGGAAGACCGTAACACCGACGAGCCTTTATGAGTTTAAACAAGGACGACGACACCACATCACAAATGAGAATTCCACCGCGCTCAAAAATATCAAGTCTTATTACTCTATCAACCAAAGCTTGAAAGTCCATAGTCTGATTTCCTTTCCTCCACTGGAACTAAATGTCGAACCTCTAAATCATGAATCAAGAAGTACCCCTTTCGAGTCATTCACTGACGCGACTCATAAATGAGTAATATACCATTCACAACAACATCTCATGATAACAACGCACAAACATCATAACAATCTGTGCACAACCTCAAAACCATAGGTAATACCGATACATGGTTGAAACAACAGAACCCCCTTGCACAAGACGATGACAATAACTTGATCGAATGCACAGGGAGAAACATAATGCACCACTTATGTAGTGCCACTAAAACTCCTTGATTCCCAATTGATAACATGTGTGCCACATCACATAAGATTAAGTAGGTTGGCAATGAAGGCATAAGCTTTAATGGAATCAAATCGCACGATGAGGAATCAAGAAGGGAAGTTCTCCGAACAACGTTGTAGCATCTCGAAAATAAGTACAAATGTCTATGTACCGATCCGCAAGACTCTACTAGACTCGCTCATGACTCATGATACCCAAGTGAACCTAGAGCTCTGATACCATATCATCACGACCCAATTTTCCATTATAGGTTGTGATGGCGCCCAACGTCACTTTTAGGAAAGCCAACAGTGAACTATTAATTCAACTATTCATTTTATTATTATTTAAATCATAATTCTTATTACATAAAGGATTCAATGCATTTAAAAATCATGAACAGTTAAAATATTAGTAAGATACAAAATAAAAGATGACAATATCAAGAAGAACCATAAACAACCACTAGAGTATCCCAAAACTCGGTGTCACAAGTGCATGAGCATTCACTAAGGAGTACAATAATAATACAACATCTATCTGGAATGTACATAAGACAAAATAGAGTAAATAGTACGATGGAGACTCTATGGGCTGCGATAAGTAGCTTGGAATGCAGCTCACCATAAAGTGTCCTCAGCGGTTGTGCCTATGGGAAAAGATGACCACCAAATGAACCTTTCAGATCCTGCACATTTAGTGTAGAAGTGTAACATGAGTACGTAAATCAACGCGTACCTAGTAAATATCTAGCCTAACCCCAGAGAAGTAGTGATGAGGGATCGACATTGACTCTTACTAGAGGTCCAATAAAGAAATATGGTAAATCGTAAGCAGATATGAAGCACAACGGCAATAATAGGATAAAACAGTAACCAACATATTTTGTTAAAATTTTGTTACCGATATAAACTTCTCAGCCTCGTATCCTATCTCAACAGCTCCGAAAATATCAAGTGTCAATATCAAAGGAATTAGGAATACAATATAAAATGCCAGGCATCAGTGGAAGGACAATCTCATGAATATTCGGACTGCTAGCGGTATAACGCACGATTATGCCAAGGTCCTACGGCCCCACCCAGAATAATGTGTGCACCGCCGAGGGTCGACCAGCACGAACCATAGATACATCTATTATATGCTGAGTCATTCAGACCGCTCCATATAAGGAAGAACCTTATCGATTTACGAGTCACGTGCTTAAAACACGAATGCAGGTGTATAATAGTGAATATACCCCTTTACGTTTATCAAATATTTTGGCAACAACTCAAGGTGATAAAGCTCGGCCTATATATATATATATTGGTGTGTGTGTGTGTGTTTATAAATCAATTTCAATTAGAAATTTCAATTAATTAAGTTAGCCAAATAAGTCCAATCATGTCATGCCCCGAACGTGGGGGGGGAGACCCGCACCCGGTGCCTCACCTAACCTTGCGTACCATTTTGTGACTAAGGAACTCTGAACATGTGATGTCATACTTTGTCCATGGGCTACATTGTGAGACAACTGCGAATGCTGACTAAATATCAATATAAAGTTGGGCCGATTAGGCCGTCATACTACTACAGCTGGAAAACCAACAAAATATACATAAAAGTTCTACCAGCCCAACATATTGCACGAACGGACATGATATATCTACAAGCCTCTACTGGTGGATATACTGTGATCGGAATAACTCTCCGACCTACTCATAACATATATACATATATACACAAAATGTACATAAAGCTCTAGACCCGTCAACTCCGAAAGGAGTGGAGCTTACCGATCAAGCTGAACTCGGGCAACACTTAATGAGGAGGTCTACCCGTGTTCTGTCTGAAGCTGCACACATGAAATGCAGCGCCCCCAGAAAAGGGACTTTAGTACGAAATAATGTACCGAGTATGTAAGGCAATATAAGAAAATCTAAAATTGAACTGATAATATAATAAGTGAAAGCAACTGAAAGTCAAAGATAATTTGAAGATATGCTTACCTGCTGATACTAACTCAACTTTCTCAATATATTGTAAGTAAAATAGTTGTCCGGACCTATAAGGCTCGTTATATATATATAACTGCTATGACGTAGTATGCTCGCTCATAGGTGCTCGTCCATTCTAGGCTTTGTATCTCGACCAATTGGGCTCGCTCATAGGCACTTGGCTACAGTAGGCTCGGTATATAACTTACCATCTTATCATAGGTTGCCCAATAGTGGCCTACCCATTGATTATAGCTCGATGGTAACGAAAATATTATAATACTGTATATATAGACTCTCTGCTCTCTTGACTGGAAAAAAACAAATACTCAAATGAGTATTGTACTTACAAGGCTAGGAAAAATATGCGTAAATTCAGTGACATGAATTTATCTTTATGTCTCGTTATCAAACTTGTGTAATTACGAGATCATGCAAAATGAAGAAAAAGCCTAGCCTTAACATACCTGAGCCGATTCTCTTGAAAATCCCTCTAACATATGTCAATTGCGACACCACATAACGTCAGATCGAAGTAAGGGAAAATCCGTATGATATTCTTGAGAAAGATTGCAACGTACTCCCTCAGAATCGCAAAATTCCGTTGCTATTATGCTAAGAAGTATCGTATGAATTTTGTTTTAATAAAATCACATTATTACTATTCATATTCAAATGCTTGGATGAATTTTCTAAAGCAATTTAAATTGTTTATGGAGATTAGAGATGTCTCCCTTGGGAACCTTTTTGAGATATCACGTTACTACCACCTTGGTAATGACTAAGCTCCAAGATTCTCTTATTATTCCATCTTTCAATGTGACTTATTAGTCACTTAATTGATCTTTATATGGCTGCCACGTTAGGGGGGTCAAATCTTATCCAATAATTATCCACTCAATTCTTTAATTAATTTGTTAATCCCCATTAACAAATAATTACCCAATTACCCACATAATTAAGAATTATCTCAAATTATTTAAAATACTACTCACTTTTAATACATCTTACTACTATGGCCATGTGGTACCTTGTATGGTACTAGTCCATAAATATCGGGTATTTTAGCTTAGGTCGTATTTTATCCCAAAATGTTGAACTTCAACGAAATTCATTTTCTTCGATTTTCTTACCCTCTCATCTTCACGAATTTACTCATTACTTGTTTGAAATAGCATAAAATTCTTATAATCTTAAAATAATCTCATTCTCGAACTTACATCGATTAACTTACGACGAAACTTTAACGTACGAAAAATGCGGGAGGTAACTTCTCATTTTCGAGCTTTCATCAATTTACTTATGGCATACTTTCACGTACGAAAACATGGGGTGTAACAAATCAATTCAAATACTACATGATAAGGTCCTAAGTCTACCCGGACATAAACATTCTTTAGCTACATACAAACTCTCGTCACCTCGTGCGTACGTAGCACCCACAACTAGTAGCACATAACAATTACATCACCTAGTGGCTAGTTTTCTCCTCACAAGTTTAGACAGGAGACTTACCTCGCTCTGAAGTTCCATGATCGGCTCCAACGCCTCTCTAATACCTCAAACCAAAGCCCGTCGATTTGAAACTAGTCAAGCAAGATGAAAATCAATCAAAATATACTCCAATGCGTATAATTTAACAATTTATAATGATCTCAACTCCGCTCGAAAAGTCAATGTCACGCCCCGAAATCCCTCCATCGGGTCGTGATGGCGTCTAACGTTCAACCCGCTAGACAAGCCAACGTATATAAACAAACTAGCAATTTAACAACAATTTAATAGGGTAAACTAAATGGAACACTATTTAACAGCGGAATTTAAATACAGTTATAAGCTAAGTAAGGATAACATAATACAACAATGCGTAAATTTCCCAAAAACCTGGAGTCACAAACTCACGAACTATCTAAGAGGGCTAAGTACAAGTCCGAAAGGAAATACATGTATGCCGTTGAAACTAAAGGAAAAACAAGACAGAATCAAAGACAAAGGGATGGAAGAGATGCCAAGGCCCACGAATGCCAGCGGATATACCTCGAAGCCTCTATGATAAGCTGAAGACACTCCCAATAATGATGTCCTCCGGGTCCGATAGCGTAATCTGCACAACATAAAGAAGTGCAGGTGCAACATCAGTACAACCGACCCCATGTATTGAGTAAGTGCCTAGCCTAAACTCGGCGAAGTAGTGACGAGGCTAGAAACAAACTACCAAATAAACCTGTGCAGTTCAATAAATAGATACACATATACACGACGGATAAGAAACATAGGGAGGAACAATGAATAAAGGAAGGGGGACATGCTGTGGGGAGATAACAGTTTCATATAAGTAAATCCAAATAAGGAAAAGAAACAACAAGCTAGCATATCAATAAGGACATGAAATCACAAACTTGCTCGGCATCACCCTTCATGCTTTTACTCTCGTCCTCACTATGAAATGTATATGTAATCAATGTGAATCATGGCACGGCATCACCCTTCGTGCTTTTACTCTCTTTCCTCACTGTATATCGTATAATCGATGAATATAGTAGGGAATGGTACATCGTACGGCATGGCATCACCCTTCGTGCTTTTACTCTCTTTCCTCACTGTATATCGTATAATCGATGAATATAGTAGGGAATGGTACATCGTACGGCATGGCATCACCCTTCGTGCTTTACACTCTTTCCTCACAGTGCACGGCATCACCCTTCGTGCTTTATCACTCTTACTTACCCAAACAACAATCACAAACAAGGGCAAGGGAGTAACAGAATATAATAGAAATCCCGGCAAGGGAACATTAATAAAACAATTAAATCCTGGCAAAGGAACAATATAGTAATCTCAACATCCCAACAAGGGAGACAATATCAACAATGCATGGCATCACCTTTCGTGCTTTACTCTCATTCTCACAAAGACAAGTGCACGACATCACCCTTCGTGCTTTACTCTCATTCTTACCAAGACAAGTGCAAGGCATCACCCTTCTTGCTTTAACACTCTTCCTAAACCAAACAACAATCACAAACAAGAGCAAGGACGTAAACATAATAGAAATAGGAATCCCGGTAAGGGAACAATAACAAAAGCAACAATGATCCGGCAACGGTATATTTTAGTAATTCTTCCTCTTTCTTCCATTTTCATTTCCGTGATTTGTTCTATCACTTGATCCAATGCTCCAAGGGATTTAGTATCTCATATTTATTCATTATTCAATTCACAAATCGAGCCAATGCTCCAAAGAATGTAATATCTCATATTTCCTCATTATTCAAATCACAAGTTCAGCCAATGCTCCAAGAATGTAATATGTCATATTTCCTCATTATTCAAATCACAAGTTGAGCCAATGCTCCAAGAATGTAATATCTCATATTTCCTCATTATTCAAATCACAAGTTGAGCCAATGCTCCAAGAATGTAATATCTCATATTTCCTCATTATTCAAATCACAAGTTTAGCCAATGCTCCAAGAATGTAATATCTCATATTTCCTCATTATTCAAATCACAAGTTGAGCCAATGCTCCAAGAATGTAATATCTCATATTTCCTCATTATTCAAATCACAAGTTGAGCCAATGCTCCAAGAATGTATTATCTCATAATTCCCTCCACATATTCTTCATAACACATAGAAATTATCAATTAAACATGAAAATTACCACAACAACCGAATTATTCACAATATAAGGACTCACGGTCATGCTAGACGCCAATGTATATATACTCATCACCATGCCTATACATTGTACTCTACAATTAGCAAGTAGCAAACAAGACTCAAGGTAACTGACTAGTATCAGAATAACAACAAGGAATAAACAAGTGCACGTCATTACCCTTCGTGCTTTACTCTCATTCTCTCTAAGACAAGTGCACGACATCACCCTTCGTGATTTAATCTCACTATGTCGACACGATATTGACCTTTGTGCTTTTAATATGAATCACGGCACGGACTTTTAATAAGAATCATGGAACGACATCACCCTTCATACTTTTAATAAGAATCACGCCACGACATCACCCTCCGTGCTTTTAATAAGAATCATGGCACGACATCACCCTTGGTGGTTTTAATAAGAATCATGGCACGGCATCACCCTTCGTGCTTTACACTCTTCCTTACAATAGACAACAGTGCACGACATCACCCTTCGTGCTTTAACACTCTTCGTCACCCAAACAGAAATCACAACCAAGGGCAAGGGAGTATACAGAATAGGAATAGAAATCCCGGCAAGGAAACAATAATTCAACAATTAAATCCCGGCAAGGGAGCAATCAACTAAAACAATTAAATCCCGGCAAGGGAACAATCAACTAAAACAATTAAATCCCGGCAAGGGAACAATATCAAAGCAACAATGACCCGACAAGGGTATATTTTAGTAATTCTTTCTCTTTCTTTCACTTTCATTCCCATGATTTATTCTATTACTTGAGCAAATCCTCCGAAGGATGTAATATCTTATCTTTCCTTGTTATTCAATTCACAAATTGAGCCAATGCTCCATAGAAAGTAATATCTCATATCTCTTCATTATTCAATTCACAATTTGAGCCAATGCTCCATAGACATACTATCTCATTTTTCTTCATTATTCAATTCACAATTTGAGCCAATGCTCCATTCTCATTATTCAATTCACAAGTTGAGCCAATGCTCCAAAGAATGTAATATCTCATATCTCTTCATTATTTGATTTACAAGTTGAGCCAATGCTCCAAAGACATACTATCTCATATTTCTTCATTATTCAATTCACAATTTGAGCGAATGCTCCATAGAATGTAATATCTCATATTTCCTCATTATTCAATTCACAAGTTGAGCCAATGCTCCAAAGAATGTAATATCTCATATTTCCTCATTATTCAATTCACAAGTTGAGCCAATGCTCCAAAGAGTGTACAGGATACAATTCCCTCCACATGTTCTTCACAACATATAGAAATTATCAATTAAACATGGAAATTACCACAACACCAGAATATTCACAATACAAGGACTCACGGTCATGCTAGACGCTAATGTATAGATACTCGTCACCATGCCTATACATTGTACTCTACAATTAGCAAGTAGCAAACAAGACTCAACTCCTATTCCATCAAGCTAAGGTTAGACCGAACACTTACCTCGGGTCCGAAGTATAGCAATCAACCCGAAACCACACGTTTTCCACAAGAATCCGACTCCAAAGGGTCCAAATCTATTCAAATTAATTTCATACCGTAATTAACATCTCATGCAACTGATTCTACTATTCAATCTGAGGTTACAACGCGAAATTAGGTGAAATGACCAAAATGCCCCCCAGGCCAACATCTCGAAGTCGGGTAAATTTTACATTTTCTGAACCCTCAAACTCTCACGAGTCTAGCCATATAAAAATCTCTCAATTCAGAGGTCAATCACCCACTCAAACCCCAATTTGTTTTTAAAAAAACTAAGTTCTACACAACTCACCCAATTTCACCTATGAAAATCTTTGATTTTGAGTTGAAAACATGTTAAATGATGTTAATGATTGAAAGAAATGAGTAAAAACCACTTACAACTGATTTGGAAGAGTGTTGTTCTTTGGAAAAATCCCCTAAGAGTGTTGAGTTTGAGAAAATATGAAATATGAAGTAAAAGCTCGATTTTGTACAGTGTAGGCCACTGGTTGGCATCGTAATTGTGAATAAGTGTTCGCAATTGCGAACACCCTTGCATGGGAAATGCGAAGAATTCTTCGCATTTGCGATCACTGTGCAGGAGGAGGGACTTCCCATTTGCGAATGGGTGATCGCATTTGCGATCACTGTGCAACCAGTGCACCTTCGCATTTGCGATGCTGGCTTTGCATTTGCCATGCTGGTTTCGCATTTGCAAAGCCTGCAGAACAGAACACCAACAGACTCAAAGTTAAAAAAAATACAATCCGTGGCCTATCCAAAACTCACCCGAGCCCTCGGGGCTCCAACCAAATATGCACACTACCTCAAAAACATCCTATGAACTTATCTGTGCGATAAAATCGCCAAAATAACATCATATACATCGAATTAAGCCTCAAAATCCATGATTTCTGTCAAGTTCATAAAACATCAAATTTTCCATTTTAAGTTCGAAACACATCAAACGACATCCGATTTCAACCAAACTTTACAGAAAGTTCTCAAAGCATATATCATACCTATACCGGGCGCCGGAACCAAAATACGGGCCCGATATCATCGCTTTCTAATCAAATTTCATTTTCAATTTCCATAGATATTTTCAGAAAATAATTTAACTCAAAAATTCATTTCTCGGGCTTGGGACTTCGGAATTCGATTCCGGGCGTACGTCCAAGTCCCATATTTTCCTATGGACCCTCTGGGACCGACAAAATACGAGTTCGGGTCCGTTTACCCAAAATATTGACCGAAGTCAAATTTATTCATTTTAATATCACATCTTAGCATTTTTCACAGAATATCCTATATAAGCTATCCGGCTACGCGCCCGGACTGTACACACAAATCGAGGCAAATTCAAATGAGGTTTTCAAGGCATCGAAAGTGCGGGATGGGTAATAACATGGGTGATGACCCCTTTGGGTCGTCACAGAATATTACCCATAACACCACGAACTCAAATATGTAATTTATTCATAATTCCTTTTTATTAAGCAAATATACCACTAGGATGGTCACCTAGTGGTGTTTTTATTAATAATAAAAATAAAACAAGAATGAGATTGGAGGTCTCATAAAATGAAAGTGCATAAATAATGAAAGTACATGAAGCCTAAAATTAAAGTCAGGTGTAAACCACTCCTTTTATAGTGAAAAGGAACTAAGAACCATGATCCATGAGAAGGCCTATTTGCACATGACTCGCAAAAGATTCTTGAGTAGTCGTCTCTCATTGCTTCCGATTGTATCCATTTGAAATTGTTATCTTGAGGTTTAGGCAGTTTCACCTGATCTCTTGAAAAAATATAAGCTTGACAAGGATTGCTTTGTAAGCATATTGCACGGAAAACCTTCCAAAATGCAAGTCTAGGTCAAGACAGTAATGGCGTTGTTGCAACTTTGGCTCCTTGTTACGTGTTCATGCCTGCTTCTTCTTGTTATGATCCTACTGTTGATAGCTTACTCATGTGTGATATATGTCCATTGTAGCTGGTACATCTTCCAAATATTGCTAAAATGATGCGCATAAAGCTGAGAAGTCCCATGGGTAGTCATATCTGATCTGGGCAGTAGAAAGTAGTTACGCATGTAGCTGATCATTGTGACTTGATGTGCTCTATTGGTATGACCTCATGTGATCCTCAGGGAGTGGTATATGCAAAAGATTTTGCATTTTATAATATAATCTTCCTTGTTTCCATCATCTTGGGCATGTATGTGAATCCAAATGTTAAGGCTAATTTGCAGCCTTCTTTTGGCCTTATTGAGTGTGCTTTGGGTTGTCCTAAGCAGTGGTTGCACAAATAGGGAATGAGTATCAAAGATACTAATACCACTCTAATAGGTTTGGCCAAAACATAGAGCCAAGCCCCCTCCAAAGTGCCTGCAAAATTAGAAAACATGTTAGAGAAAAACTCCTTCCTTCTCTCCTCCCTAAGGATTTGAGTTGGAAGTGTAATGTGATCTCCATCTCCTATAGTTTGTCTCAATCTTCCATGATACATTCTCCTCCTCCTATTATATACAATATACTCTCCCTTACTTTTCATCTTATCTTCCAACTCCATCATCGATTAGCATTTGGTTTGGCAGTTCTTACCCTTATGTGGGGTATTTCAAGCTTGTGATTGTTAAATATCCTTCTCCCTTGTGTGTCCAGTTACCAAAAGGAATGCACATGTACAATGTGTTGTTGATCTAGTGTCAAATTTGTTAAATGATGATCTAACTTGTCACCTTCCCTCTACACGTGAAATACCTGAGAAGCATCCTTAGAAAGTAGTGTTTTGATTTCATCCACTTGTTTAGCAATGCTCCAAGGTGGTTCCCAAACTTCAACTATCACTCTCTTCATAAATAAAGAATCAGTTTCAATTATGCATGGAGGAAATTTCATTTGAGTTATGTACCTTAGAGCCTCCAGAATGGCCTGTGACTCGACTACATTATTAGTTGCATCCTCAACTGCATCTTCTTGTTCATAAATAATATCTCATATTCCATCCCTTATACAAAAACCATATGATGCTCCTCCATTAACACCTCTACATGCCCCATCAGTATTGCATTTTACCCACCCCACAGGAGGTAATTCCCACAACACCTTAGTATACCTCAGTTTAGGAACATGTTGTGATAACTTCTCATGCAATCTGGCCAGTTTGCAGTAACACCCTTAAAGCCAAGTCTTCTCATTAGCAGCATTTGGATTGAGGTTGAGATTTTAAAGATCAATCTATTTATAGACACACACTTCCCTTGATTTCCAGATTTTCTCTTCTTCCACAAGTTCCAAACAATCAAATTTGGCATAACTTGATATACTTCCTTCAAACTTGTATTAACAGGTTTGCTCCACCATTCATTTATCACTTGCACAAGTTGCTTCCCATCTGTTCCAATCCCTGCAGGTGCACCATAATAATTCCAAACATATCTTGCAGTTGGAGATGTTAGAAACACACGAGGCAGTGTCTCTTCTTTAGGATTCCTACAGCACCAACACCTTGATGTTCTAAAACATCCCAGCCTTAGGAAAAAATCATCCAATGCTAACTTTGCCTTTCACAGTCTCCACGTGAAAAAACTTATCATGAAAGGCAGCCCCTTTAGCCAAAAGAATTTGTATAGCTTGCTTTTTTCTCTTCTCTTCCTTATATATTGCCAAGCAGACTTCACTATAAAATTTCCCTTTGTTTCCAGCTTCCACCAAGGCTTATCTTTCATTGTAAAATTCCAAAAATACTAAATTCTAGGTTTTCTTCAAAATCTCACAATTTTCACCAATTTCCATGTTCAAATTCATGTATAATTCATGTATTGATCTCGCAATGTGAAGAAGTCACTTACCTAGTGGAGGATGACGGAAAAGCTCCTTAAAGAATCACCCCAAGATCGGCTCCAATAGAAGATTTGAGATAAAATGAGCCAAAACTCGTCTTTGCTTACTTATACACTGCTCAGGCAACCTTCATTGCGAACACGACACTGCCCTCGCGTTCACGAAGCACGACCTACTTCAACTCCAAAATCCTTCTTCCCGATCGCGAATAAAGGCTCGCGAACGTGATGCCTTATCAGGCCTGACCATCACGAACACAAAACCATCCTCGTGAATGCATAGGCCAGAACTCACAAACCCAGCTTTCCTTACGCGAACACGACCAGTCAATCGCGAAGCGGAGCATAATTGCCTAAACCTTTGCGAACGTGACTGACTTATCATGAACGCATTGAAAAAATGGACCTCCAGTCCAAAACCTTCTTCGTGAACGCGTCTCTCCCTCCGCAATCGCGAAGAACGAAACCAGCACAGCAAACCAGCAATAACAATTAATCCGAACTTGGTCTGAAACCATCCCGAAACACACCTGAGGGCCCAGACCACGTCCAATCACACTAACAAGTGTCAATACATAATACGAACCTTCTCGAGGCCTCAAATCACCCCCAAAACAACATCAAAACTATGAATCGACGATTGAAACCTTTCTTTAAACTTTCAAACTTTGACGAACGCATCTGATTCATACTTAAACATTCCGGAATTACGCCAAACTTTACGTATAAGTCACAAATCAGGATACAAACCTATTACAAGTCTTGGAACCTCAAACAGACATCGATAATACCAAAGTCCACTTCAAATCAACTTAAGAAATTCTTAAACTTTCAAAATGCCAATTTTCCATAATAAGCATCGAAATGATCCCGGACCACCAGATACTCAATTCGGACATACGACTGAGTATGAAATCATCATAAAAGACTTATTAGAACCTTCAAATCTCGATTTTGAGTCCGTTTACCTCAAAAGTCAAATCTTAGTCAACTTTTCCAACTTAAAGCTTCCAAATTTAGAATTTTCGATCTGAATCAACTCTGAACTTCTTAGAATTGGTTTCGGCTACGCGTACAATTCATAAAACATGAAGTGAAGCTACTCAAGGCCATAAACCACCAAACAACATTAGAGCACAAAATGACTGATCGGTTTGTTACATTCTCCACCACTTAAACATACGTTCGTCCTTGTACATGCAAAGAATCATTCCGGAGTTTCCCAAAATCATTGATTAACACCTCACGCACCTGCCTGTGCCATCACAACCCATGTGAGCACATTTGTTCGAGCCATACTGAAGATCCTCCCTTTTTCCTTAGCCAACAAGCCTTAGAACAAAATTCTATCATCCGAAATTCTCCACGAGACCCAATTTTAACATACAAACACCGCATCAATCATTACACACTGCATCCAAAAAATGATCATGCACCCATGTTGAAACCACACCATGGACAACATAAGTCATTTTCCTATAATAACATCCTCCGACCATAGTAACTGCAATTTCACGAATTTGATGCTCGCTATACACCTCATAACACATGTAAGCCTTGTTCCGACTCTCATAATACTGCCACAACAAAAGAGGATGCGTAGAAACTCATAACCACCCGCCAAATCAATGAATCATGGATTCTCTCCACCTGATAAGAACCATTACCTCATTCTGAACTGATTAAAGATATTTTCTCTTTAATATACCCTGCATAAATCTGATCGCATTGATATCAGGTCCAATAACCTCATCTCACCCAGTACAAGCTGCTCGGGCAATAAGTCACCTCAATCACCATCTAAAATCTCATACAACGCCATCAAAGCGCCAACTCAAATATGACCCATAGGGAAGAATGAACTATCTCAAAGAACAATCCAGCCCGTGTAACGAATAAAATGGCCAAACCGATGTTATGGCTCTATCTCAGAGATGTAAAACAAGGCACCCAAAATAAGAATAAGGAACCATGCTCAACATCTCACTGTTTTGGCGTGCAACCCGATCCGCACATGACATTGTTGCAGCGAGCAACCTGATCCAAGCATGATATTATTGCGGCGCAAACCAGTCCAAATATGACATTATTGAGCTGTGCAACCCGATCCAAACGATGTACCCGTGGCGGTATGTAAGGCCTTGTAAAAAATTTCCTAAAACCTGAGGTTTCGTGGGCACTTTGAATTTCTGGTAATGTAATTTGGGCTAACTAATTCCCCGGAAGATTTTATGGATCTTAGAATCAAGTCTTCAAGTGTTTTCTTGGCTTTTTTGTCATAGTTTTTATTGATGATATCCTTGCATATTCACGAAGTCGAGAGGACCACGGCGATCACCTCAAGGTAGCTCTACAGACTCTATGATGTCACCAGTTGTATGAGATGTTTTTGAAATGTGAATTTTGGCTTGACTCTGCCACGTTCTTGGGTCATATCATCTCCAAGGAAAGAATTAAGGTTGATCCTCAGAAGATTACATCTACGAAGAATTGGCCTAGACCTACTACTCCACTGGATATTACAGGATGTTTGTGGATGGGTTCTTTACTTTTGCCTCTCCGTTGACTAAATTGATGCAAAAGGTGGTTAAGTTCCAATGATCAGATGATTATGAAAGGAGATTCCAGGAGCTGAAATCAAGATTAACTACGGCACTGGTGCTAACCCTACCAAAGGGTACAAATAGGTTTGTGGTGTATTGTGATGCTTCAAGGATCGGGCTTAGGTGTGTATTGATGAAACATGGCAAGGTGATAGCTTATTCTTCTAGAAAACTCAAGAATCATTAAAAGAACTATCCAACTCATGACTTAGAACGTGCGACGGTGGTATTTGCATTGAAGATTAGGCGTCATTATTTGTATGGGGTCCATGCGGATATATTCACAGCCATATGAGCCTTCATTATATCTTCAAATAGAAGTAATTGAATTTGAGGCAGAGAAGATGGCTGGAGCTACTCAAGGATTACGACATCGATATCTTATATCATTTGGGGAAGGCTAATGTCGTAGTGGATGCTCTTAGCAGAAAATCTATGGTTAGCTTGGCTCACTTTGAAGGCATATCAAAGTTCTTTGACCAAGGAGGTTCATCGGTTGGCTAGTTTTGGAGTTCGTCTTGCAGACTCTAGTGAAGGAGGGATAATTGTGCAAAATAGGGATGAATCGTCGCTTGTGGTGAAAGTCAAGGAGAAGCAATTCAACGATCTGTTATTGGTAAAATTGAAAGAAGGGATTCATAAACATAAGACCATGGCCTTTTCTCTTGGCGTGGATGATGGTACCCTAAGGTACTAGGGGCAACTATGTGTTCCAGATGTGGATGGTCTCCGGGAAAGAATCATGGCCGAGGCTCACAGTGCTAGGTATTCCGTGCATCCGGGCTCTACAAAGATGTATCATGATCTCAGGGAAGTCTATTGATTGAATAACATGAAGAGGAATGTGGCGTACTTTGTGGAAAGATGTCCGAGTTGTTAGCAAGTAAAGACCGAACACCAACGGCCTGGTGGGTTGGCACAGAACATAGAAATTCCAATGTGGAATTGGGAAATGATTAATATGGACTTTGCGGTGGGACTACCACGCACTCCGCGCAAGTTTGACTCAATTTGGGTGATTGTTGATCGACTCATGAAATTAGCACACTTCTTTCCAGTTAAATCTGCCGACAGAGCAGAACGGTATGCTCAGATGTATATCAAGAAAATAGTCAGGTTGCATGGCACTCTAGTTTATATCATTTAGGATCGAGGGGCATAGTTCACGACAATTTTTGGAAGAAATTTCAGCAGGGTTTGGGTACTTAGGTGAATCTTAGTACATCCTTTCACTCGCAGACTGACGGGATGGCAGAGCGGACTATTCAGACGCTTGAGGATATGTTGCGCACTTGTGTTCTTGACGTCGAGGGTACATGGGATGATCATTTTCCACTCATAGAATTTTCTTACAAGAAGTTACCATCCTAGTATTCAGATGGCAGGATTTGAGGCTTATATGGTAGGCGATGTAGATCTCCCATTAGGTGGTTCGAGATTGGGGAAGCAGAAATACGGAATTGATAGGACCAGAGCTCATGCATCAGGCTATGGAGAAGATTAAGATCATTAAGGATCGGTTGGAAATTGCTGAGCGTCGTCAAAATTCCTATTCAGATGTTCGTCGCAAAGAGTTGGAGTTCAAATAAGATGATTGGGTGTTCTTGAAGGTTTCCCCTATGAAAGGTATAATGCAGTTTGAAAAGAAAGGGAAATTGAGTCTGAGGTATGTCAGGCAATACAAAATCATTCAAAGGATTGGTCAGGTGGCGTACAAGCATGAGCTACCACCTGAGATGTCATCAGTACACCCAATATTCCATGTGTCTATGTTGAAGATAGTTGTAGATCCATCGCCTATTGTGCAGTTGAGACTATTGAGATTAATGAAGAACTAAGCTATTAAGAAAATCCAGTTGCCATTCTTGATAGGCAGGTCCGAAAGCTAAGAAATCGCCTCCGCGAAAGTGTTATGGCAAAACTAGCAGGTTGAAGAGCTATGTAATAGTTTCTATGAAATTATTAATAGCAGGTTGAAGAGATATGTACCCTCATTTGTTTGAATAGCTATGTAATAGTTTCTATGAAATTAGTTCCTATGATCTATTTATCACTTGTACAGTTTATGATCAATGTTCCTTTCTAGTAATATATTGCTTATGAAGCCACACTTGGTGTTGTTTCATATTATGTTGCATCATTGGATTATGTACATGCTATCATGATTGGTTTCTGGGATTCTCTGACAGGTGGATAGGCCCAGTTACAAGGGAAACTCTGCCAAATTTTTGTAAATTCAAAGAGTTAGAAAAAAAATTTGGACTATTAATGTGTGAAGTAACAGTTGGGGCATTACGAGTTCTAAGGACAGATTTAGACCCTCATTCAAAGACGAATGATCTTAAGTGGGGAAGGATGTAAGGCCCAGTAAAATGTTTCCTAAAACCCCGGGTTTCGTGGTGCCGAGGTAGGCGTATGTGTTAATGATACGGACTTTTTGGGCTGAACAGTGCACTGGGGAGTTGAAGGAAAATGTTTGGAAAAAAGGGCATTTCTGCAGTCCATTATGCGGTCGCAGAATTAGTCTGTGGACCGCAGAATGGCCGCAGAGTGAAGCAGATATTTAGGCCATTTTTGGATGTCATTTCGCAGCCAATTATGCGACCGTAAAACAATTTAGTAGGCCGTACACCGATCGCAGATCAAGCATGGAAGTTTTTCGGAGGGAGGTTATGTGGTGCATTATGCGACAATAGAATAGGTCTGTGGACCGCATAATGCCCGCAGAGTGGGGCATACCAGCACAGTTCCGGAGGGCCATTTTGCGATGCTTATGCGGTCGCATATGCGAACTCATATCGTGTTCTGGGCTTCATATTTTTGGTTTTTATAAGCCGACCCCATTTTGTTATTTAGACTCTATGGACCATTTCATAAGGAAGAACCTGATATTGTGAGAGTGAGAAAGGGCTCTAGAGAGGGAGAGAGTTCCTCAACCAATAATTCCTCAATTTTTACACAAGTCTTGGAAGGTTAACAAGGAAAGCATGCTAGGTCTTCATCCTAGAGGTAAGATTCTACACCCTATCTCTTAATTTCGAAATTTAACTAGAAATGGGCAATTAGTAAGATAATTTGTGGTTATGGGAGTGGTTTATTTTGCATTCATGGTTGATAAAGGGATGTAGGGATATTATTGAGCTAAAATAATAAAGAATGGGTTGTGGGATGATGGAATCCTCCATAAAAAGGGCTTTGAAACCTTAATGTATACCTAGTGCTTGATAAAATGCTCAAATGAGCTAGAACCATGATCATCTTCGTAATTTTGGTTCCATTTTCCATATTTATAAAATAGATCGAAGTTGCTAAGAGTTCAGAACATTTTAGAGTTTAAGGAAGCTCAAGTGAGGTATGACGACTAAAATATTCTTTAAGAATTGAACCCCACATTACCCTTGTAAAGTCCAAGATGTTTACCATATGTCTATTATTCCGAATGAGCTTTGTGACAAAATATATGTTCGATTCGTATTCGGATGCTCTTATTATGTTGTGTTATTGATTAAGGACGTGTTCCGAACTATAGATTTTGTATCTACATGTTATAATTCCAAGTCGTGTCACATATGAAAATTGTTATGCCAAATTGTATAGAGATTGTAATTGGTTTTGTTGTTACACCTCTACCCGCACATATTGGGGTGAGGAAGTAGGATTGCTTTGTGTAGGAATTGATATTGTTGTTACACCTCCAGCCGAACATGTTGGGGTGAGGCGGCAGTGTCGCTTTTTTTAGGTATTGTTATTGTTGTTACACCTCCACCCGCACATATTGGGATGAGGCGGCAGGGCCGCTTTGTGCAAGTATTGGTATCATTTTTTCACCTCCACCCGGATACATTGGGGTGAGGCGGGGGGCCGCTTTGTATAAAGATAGTTATAGAGGTTCTCGTCTTAAAATTTACTAGTGTTATGGACAGCTCTTGATAAATCTTCTTTGGCTTTAATGGCTATCTATGCTATTCCATTGTCACCGTGATTCATCATATTTATGTTGTAATTCCAAGTTCATTATTAGGTGTTTGGTTTTCATACTAGTACTATTCGTCATGTACTAACATCCCTTTTGTCCGGGGCGCTGCATCTCTAATAGATGCATGTGGTTCCACAGTGAGGATATTGACCAGTGATAGTGGTACTCAATCTTCCCAGCTGACTTGGTGAGCCCCATCTCATTCCGGGGTTGTACATCTTTTGTTTCGTGTGTATTACTATATTTTGAGGTATAGCCGAGGCCTTGTTGTTGAAACTATAACCGTACTCTTTTGTATCTAATAGATGCTTTGTAGACATAGTGTGGGTGGTATGTTGGTGTGGGGAAGGTCAAACTAGTAATGTTTTAATTGTATCACACATTCCACATTAAACTATGAAAAAGTATGTATTTTGGAAACTTATAAATAAGGTAACTACTGATAATAATTGGTGTTGTTGTTTACTTGATCCTCCTCCCTGCCTAATTAATGAATTGGATTTTATTGTTATTCATGAGTAAGTTCAAGTAGAAGGTATCGCACAGGCTTGCTCGGCTGGGTTATCTCGGTAGAGCGCCGGTCGCGCTCCCTGATTTCGGGGCGTGACACGACGTTCCACCCGATCCGCAAATAATAACCAATAAGGAAGCACCCATCAAGACGAAATGCTTATACTTACGAAATGACCGAATATCGACCACAAGCACGCCAAGTGCATGATACAACCTAGGGGAGACGGATAGCGCCATACGCTACAAAATTCAAGAATGACTAAGGTGCAATAAATGATCTGCATCTCAAGAGTCATCTTGCTCATATAACACCATAAGCCACACGGGATCACAACATATGTGCGAATCATCAAGCCGTCTCACAACTCACCTAGCACAATAGAGTATTACATGGAATAGCTGACGACGGGAAGGACATTCAACACCCGAAGACTCCTCCGTAAGAAATGCTATGTCAAATGAACACATCCAACCTGACGTAGAGCACACACCCACATTAGACCCACCAACGGACCTCAAGCCGATTTTGGTCATACAATACTTGTCCACAACCTTCCAAGGATCCACAATGGCCCTATTCATGACACACACAAGCAGTCGTCCAATCCGGAACAAACTCCTACAGTCCACAACCAAAAGAATAGAGCTCCTTCCAAGCATGAACTCTCACATTAGCGATAGTACCATAATCTCCATACTTGGTTTCAATCTTTAACAATCAAGTGACTAATATGTCACACTAATACGATTTTCCTGTGGGTTATACTCCCACGACCTTCCACACAAGGCAACAAAGTTTACACATCCACACCTCCAACCGTACCACTTTTGAGTGAAAATCAAGAATCCTCAAACCGATGCACAGTGCCTTTTCCGCAGAACACTATTCTCAGGCGACACTAAGATAATGCTAGTTTACTCTGAAAAACTGAATTCTCCCCTGCCCATCCGAGCTCGTGCCATTCTTATCAACACCGAGTAGCAACCTTGATCCTCAACTTCCAATTTCCATGCCGCTCACTGCACCTATCATGTCGCTATGCAAAAGTACAAGAATTCATCATAACCTCTGAACTACTAGTAGAATAAGAACTCCATTGGCTAGAAATCTTTCACTTAACTCATCCTAGGAGAATCATTACAACACGCAACTAAATTCCCATAATCGCATGAAATATGAACCTCAAGTTGTGGTATGAACCACCATAACTCTTCCAGGATCCATTTACACATAACAAGGCCATTTGAATGAAATACCTCTCAAATCAATCATATTAAGGTTGCTATCAAGCCCGCATGTACAACCACAAACCACCTGCATAACTTAACATGCCAAAGGAATTGATCATTGCCACTATCATGCTGATTCAAGCCGTTACTAACCGAACCAACTTTTTCCAATTTACACTTGACTTGCCTTAGAAATAATAATTGCTCCAAATCTAACAAACTCAATCAGCACTTTCCCTGAGTGACCTGAATCATGAGACCACGTCGTCTCAATACACATAAACCATCTCATGCCCTCCTCAAGTGCACCATAGCATCTCCAACTGCTACACCCATTGTGCAACAGCTTCCGCAAATCTCAAGTTATTCCTCCCTTCTCTCTAACATCGCACCGCAGACCCCCGGTGCTAAAATAGGAAAACTCCAAGTCCCTTTCATAATCCACTACAACAACTCGATCCTTAACCACACAAGGGGCCCAAAATCCTTAGAAACTACACTTTAATTCTTAAACCCAGTAGAACCATTGTTGAGAGTCAACCACCCTGACCTGGTCTCGAATATAATCAAACTCCAATTCTCTGTTAGCACATGAACACTCTCACAAATAAGAAATCGGATGAATTATTTTCCTTGTACATCACATCCACAGAAGCATAAGCTCGAAGTCTTCCAAAAACTTGCACATAATCGATAAGGCGAAATATAGCACACATTCATCAAGTTCTTTTCTCGAATTACCCTTGATGTGTTAATTTCTTAGTCATAAGTAATCGACTTAGGCACCAATAACCAAAAACTACAAAGGAACACAACCACGCGATCCAGATGTAGATGGTGGGCTCCCCCACTAATATTTAAGCTAACATCACATAAATCTAGAACCCATAATAACTCCTCCTCACTTGCCATGATCTCGCACCGTCAACCCACCAAATTCTCGCAATCCCATGTTAAACTTTGCATAAAACATTCCGAATTATCAGCCACAATCGTACATTCGACCAGTTAACAGTCACATAATCTTCTTTAAGCAATCCAAGCCTACATCCCAGTAAATGCATCCTGTTGTGTAGAAAGTAGAACTCTTTGTAGAACTTCATTAATAATCACGCATCAGCTAACCTGCTCACAGGAGATAGCCCACCTGTGGAATTCCATTTTGACATCTTCCAACAACATTGCCCTGGTTACAACTACCACGAGATCAGCAAACCTTCCAGAGCCCATGCTCGTCCACCGGGTGTAAGAATCTGTTCATTACCCATTGACATCAACTGAAAGTACAACAATACGTTCCAGACTTGAAGTCACGGTGCATCCAAAAATGATAATCATGTTTTCACACCCCTCTTCAATTCCAAAAAACTCCTCTCTGTCAAAATTCAATCTTCCTCACTACAGTAGCCGCCATCCCAAATAAAATTCGTAGACCTAGTCACTATCCACCATGATTCCCTAATCGCTCTAAATTTTCACATGGCAAGTGGCTATCCTACCACAGAATCATATGGTACTCTGCCACTCCCACTTCGGTTAAAATATCTCATTTAAGCAACTTCTCGACCTCTGTTATTTATACTTGACCTGCTAGCAATTCAATCACCACGAGACACCTCCACTATGTCCTTGCTCATCCTTCACTGCCCAAATATTACCTCAAATCAAAATCCTTCTCTGTAGCACTTGAACTAATAAATTGCTACCAACTCTAAGCCTCATCTAAGATGATCCTTCTCAATCCTTCAGCATTAGAATCACCCGTTTGTTTCTAGAACCTCTACACATCGCCATCTCTAACAACCACTCCTTAGGCACTATTTCACAACACCCTGCCTTAAAGCAAATCAAAGAAGACTATAACACCGACGAGCTTTAATGTATTCAACACGAACGACGACACCACATCACAAATGAGAATTCCACCGCGCCCGAAATTATCGAGCCTCGTTACTCCATCAACAAAAGCCTGAACACCCATAGTCTGATTATCTTTCCTCCGCTGGAATTAAATGTCGAACCTATAAATCATGAACCAAGATGCCCCCTTTTTTATTCATTCACTAACACAACCCATAAATGAGA
This sequence comes from Nicotiana paniculata, assembly GCA_005239505.1. Classification (NCBI taxonomy): domain Eukaryota; kingdom Viridiplantae; phylum Streptophyta; class Magnoliopsida; order Solanales; family Solanaceae; genus Nicotiana; species Nicotiana paniculata. The sequence continues at coordinate 86,592 of ML334577.1, forward strand.
CATCTACCATTAACAATAACATCGCATTATAACAACGCACGAACATCATAAAGTTTTTGCAAAACCTCAAAACCATAGGCAATACTAATATAGGGCTGAAACAACAGAACCCCCTTCCACAAGAAAAATGATAATAACTCGTTCGAATACGCAGGGAGAAACATCCTGCACCACATCTGTAGTACCACTACAACTCCTTGATGCCCTATTGATAACAAGATCTCCATGTCGAATAAGATTGAGTAGGAAGGAAATGAAGGCATAAACTTTAATGAAATCAAATCGCACGATGAGGAATCAAGAAGGAAAGTTCTCCTAACAGCCCTGTAGCCTCTGAAAGATAAGTACAGACGTCTTTGTACCAATTCGTGAGACTCTAATAGACTCACTCATGAATCGTGATACCCAAGTGAACTTAGAGTTCTGATACCAAGCTATCACGAACCAATTTCACAGTATAGGTTGTGAAGGCGCACAACATCGCCGTTAGGCAAGCCAATCAATGAATCATGGAATATCTTCACCTGACAAGAACCATTACCTCATTATGAATTGAATAACGATATTTTCTCTTTAATATACCTTACATAAATCTGATCGCACTAATTCAGGTCCAATAACCTTGTCCCACCCAGTACAAGCTTCTCGGGAAATAAGCCACCTAAAACACCATCTAAATTCTCATACAATGCCATCAAGCTTCGACAAGCTACAATTCAAATATGACCCATGGGGAAGAACAAACTCTACCAAAGAACCATGCAGCCCACATAACGAATAAAACGGCCAAATCGATGTTATGGATCTATCTCAAAGATAAGAACAAGGCACACAAAATAAGTATAAGGAGTACAATAATAATAATAATACATCAATTTGGAATGTAAATAAGACAGGACAGAGTAAATAGTGTGATGGAGACTCCGTGGGCTGTGATACGTAGCCATAAATTCTCCTCAGTGGTTGCGCTTATGCGCCACAATGACCACCAAATGAACCTATCAAATCCTGCACTTTAGTGCAGAAGTGCAGCATGAGTACGTAAATCAACACGTACCCAGTAAGTATCTAGCCCAACAATATAGAAATAGTGATGAAGGGTTGACATCGACACTTATTATAGGTCCAATAATGCAATACGACAAATTGTAAGCAGATATGAAGCACAACAACAATAATAAGACAAAACGGTAACCAACATATTCTTTCAAAATTTCTTTATCGATATAAACTTCTCAATATCGTATCCTATCGCAACAGCTAGGAAAATATGAAATACCAATATCAAAGGAATGAGGAATACCATATAAAATGACAGGCATTACTGGAAATATAATTTCGTGAATATTCGTATTGCTAGCGATACAATGCATGATTATGCCGAGGTCGTACAGCCCCATCCAGAATAATGTGTATACCATCGAGGATCGACCGGCATGATCCATAGATGCATCTATTATACTGCCGAGGGGTTCGACCCGCGCCACATGAAAGGAAGAAACTTATCGGTCACGTGCTTACAGCAAAGATAATGGTGCATAATAGTGAATATACCCTTTTACATTTATCAACTATATATATATGTGTGTGTGTGTGTGTGTGTGTTTCTTAATCAATTTCAATTAATTAAGCTAGAAAAATGAGTCCAAACTATTCAAATATCACATGATAAAGTCCTAAGTCTACCCGGACATAAACATACTTTAGCTACGTATGGACTCTCGTCACCTCGTGCGTACGAAGCACCCAAAACTAGTAGCACATAACAATTACATCACCTCGGGGATAGTTTCCCCCTCACAAGTTTAAACAGGAGACATACCTCGCTCTAAAGTTCCTTGACCGGCTCCAACGCCTCACTAACACCTCAAACCAAAGCCCGTCGATCTAAAACTAGTCAAACAAGGTGAAAATAAATCAAAATATACTCCAATGCATATAATTTAACAATTTATAATGATTCTCAACTTCTCTAGAAAATTCAACCCTAGGGCCCATGTACCCGGAGTCCGAAAATTTTCAATAATGAACATTACTCATGGAACCACGAACTCAAATACATAATTTATTCCTAATATAATGTCAAATTTCCTGGAAAAAATCCAAAAATACCAAATTCTAGATTTTCTTCAAAATCACACAATTTCCACCAATTATTATGTTCAAATCCATGTTTAATTCATGTATTTAACTCACAATGTGAAGAAATCACTTACCTAGTGGAGGATGATGGAAAATCTCCAAAATTACCCCAAGCTCGGCTCTAATGGATGATTTGAGATAAAATGAGCCAAAACCCGTCTTTGCTACTTATACACTACCCATACGACCTTCACCGTGAACGCGACACTGCCCTCGCATTCGTGAAGGACGACCTACTTTAGCGCCAAAATTTTTCTTCGCGATCACGAAGACAGGCTCACGAACGCAATTCCTTACCGGGTCTGACCATCACGCGGCACCATCCTGACGAACGCGTAGGACAGAAATCCCAGGCCCAGTTTCCCTTATGCAACGCGACCAGTCAATCACGAACACGGAGCACAACTGCCCGGACCATCGCAAAAGCGGCTGTCGTATCGCGAATGCCTTGGAAAAAGGCCTCCAGTCCAAAACCTTCTTCACGAATGCGTCTCTTCGTCCGTGTTCGCAAAGAACAAACCAGCACCAACAACAGCAATTCATCAAAACTTGGTCCGAAAAAATCACGAAACACACTCGAGGCCCACGGGACCCCATCCAATCACACCAACAAGTCCCAATACATAACACGAACCTGCTCGAGGCCTTAAATCACACCATTACATAACACGAACCTACTCGAGGCCCAGGCCTGCGAGCCCATATAAGTAATGGGCCTAAATGGGCCGGTCTGTTTAGCCCGGGACGAGTTGGGTGTTTGAGTCCATGTGGGCCGGTCCTCACCCTTGAGCCCGCGAGCCTGGGACCGGCTTCATAAGTGGGTCGGTTCAACCGGCCCAACGGCTAATTTTAAAAAAAAATTCTGAAAAAAGGCCAACATTTGGAAGCTTTAAATTATAGTCGTTGGCCTGCAAAAATAGCCGTTTGGCACTTTGAAAAATAGCCATTTTATCCCCCAATTTTGTTTTAACCCCAAACTTTTTATAATTACACTTTTTCCCTAGTCTCAACTATAAATACTCCCTCATTATTTCATTTTTCTCACAAAATCATCAATCTCTCACAATCTCTCTCTAATTTTCTTCTATAATTGCTTACTTTATTGTTGCAATTTGTGAAAAATTGTCAAGTTGGTGAATTGAAGTCTTCAATTCTTCAACGATATATAATTTTCAACAAGTTGTTCGTCAATTCGGTAAACTCGTTCCAACTGTTAATTTTAATATTATGGTTTTGTTTGTTTTACTTTGTATAATTATAATTTATATGGCCTCTTCTTTGAAAAAAATGTTTGGTAAAAGTAAGGAAAAATCCAAGATTGGTGAATCTAGTTGCCAAGCTGTTACTCCTCCACTTCCCCCGGCTCCCCAACCCAAACCTGTTACCCGTCCTACCCCTGTTATTCTTGATAGCGAAAACACTTTATTGCAATTGACCGATAGTCAATTTTACCATGACATTGCACCAGGTGAACAATTAAACCATAAATATATGAATGCTCTTTATGGTAATCCAACTATTGATGAAAATGATGATGAAAATATAGATTTAGGTGAAACATAACCGGATGACGATACACCCATTAGTCCTATTGTTGAAGTTAACCCAACTGATAATCCAAATGATGCCCCGTCTGACCCTCATATTACTGCCCTGCTTTTTGTAGACAACATTCTAAACGGAGCGAAACATCTATTGTTTGGACAATTTTTATTCAACTAAGAGAAAAAAATAAGGCTAAGTGTAAAACTTATGGAGCGGAGTTGGATTTTAAATTTGTTGGACAACAAGGGGGAGGGGTGCGGGAAGTTTGACTAGACACATAAAGAAACACCCTAGAGATAAAGTTAAATTTCTTCAAATGAAAGTTGCGGCCGAGGGGCAAGTGTACCTAGTCAGCTTGACCCTATTACCAGGTCAAATCAATTTCAACCGGGAATTAACATTGTTACCGGTGGTATTTTATATTACGATCCAAGAAAAGATCGTGAAGAATTGCCAAAAATGGTTACTGTTATGTTCTTACCCTATAGTTTTCCTTCTAACCCTCACTTTGTGCATTATATTAGAAAAGTTTTTAATCTTACTTATAAAAGATGGTCTCGCACAACCATAAAGAGCAATATTTATAAATATAAACATGAATATGAACAATATTTGTATCGCTCCCCCCTTTTTCCTTGCACGGGTCAGGTGCGGAGAGATCGGGTTCATGACATTCTGGACAACTCCTTAAAGGAAGAGGTTTAAGGAAGAGTCGCCACCTAATAATTTTGTGGTGCGTTAGGGTACCTAGAGTAGATAAGTCATGAACTAGTTTGCATCACAAGAGATTGGGTAAGGGCTTGAAATTATCCTAAGTGTAAGGTGTTAGGCACCCCTAGAGATCCACAATTGTGGGTCCCAGCCAAGAAGTTTTGTGAATTTGGACAGTAAACAAATAGCAAGTAAGGTTCATATAAGAGGGGATTTCAAAAAAGTAGGAAAATCTTTAAAGGTTTTGGGAAAACATTAGAGTAAAAACATTTGAAAAGAATTGTCCTATGTTTTAAAGTAATACGGATCACATCAATGCAATACCCGATAATCACTCCTCGAAGAGGGGCTACACATGGTATTAGCGCACCGGTCATCATATACGTATTCTACCCTTCTCACCCCGTAGAGGTTATTTAAAGAAGCGCGTGCTGGTCACGAATGATTATTGTGTGCTATTACTCGCCTCGTTCTATAAGACCCGGACGGTGTTTAGGACTACTAAATTCGACAAGGTGAGTACTAGGTTTGAAGGATAAAATTCTAAGCAACATATAAAACAATTAGGACTACAAATATGGGAACACATAAGGGCAGCTAAAAGGCTCACAGGTTCCTCCACAGGTAAACAAATAAGTAGCACGTCTCAAACACAACCAAGGTTTCAAAGGCAGGATTTAAAACAGTTAGAAAAATAGTAGGTTTCAGAAGTTTGACAAAGGACTGATAGAGCAGGGAAATTAAAAAGGACAGAATAGTCTTTGAGAAAAGGAATTGATTGAAAATCCAGTAATTTAAAGACAGTGGCAGGATTTAACAGTGATGAAGTTTTCAGTAAGAAAATGGATGAATAACTTTAGAAAACTAGTAATCAGAAGTAAAGCGAGATTTTAAATAAAGTAGAGTAATTTTCAACAGGAGTGACTTTCTTTGAAATAAGGCAAGAACTAGTAGTTTAAAGGAGTTTTGGAAAAAGGAGAATAAGTGCACAATTTCAAGAACCAGTAATTTAAAAGATAGAGCAAGGGTTTAGGAAAACAGAATGATTTGCATGAGCTTCAGGAAAGGAGAATCATTTTGAAAATCCATCAGTTGCAGGAGTAAAAGTAGTGACAAACAGCAAGGTTCTAAGATTTTCAGAAGAGACTAATTAATTTTAGAAGACCGTTTTTAATACAGGCATGACGTAAAACAGTCGACTTTAGTTTCAATGAGTATTAGGCCTAAGGTTTTCCTAGGCGTCCGTGTACATACTGATTATGCACACATTGATTATGAGTGTTGAAGCATGATTTCTAGATGCAAATGAAGAAGCAGAATCATTACGACATATTTTATTATAGTTATTAGCTATGAACATGATTTCTAAAGTAAATAGGAGTATAGTAGAGATGCTCAAGTAAACAACCTAAACATGGTTTCTAATGCATGGTATGCATGTCCTAAATATGAAATCCCTCCATCGGGCCATGATGGCGTCTAACGTTGAACCCGCTAGACAAGCCAACGTATATAAATAAACTAGCAAATTAACACAAATTTAATAGGATAAACTAAACGGTTCACTATTTAACAGCGAAATTTAAATGTGGTTTCAAGCTAAATAAGGATAACATAATACAACAACGCGTAAATTTCCCAAAACCTGGAGTCACAAACTCACGAACTGTCAAAGAGTTCTAAATACAAGTCCGAAAGGAAATACATGTCTGCCTTTGAAACTAAAGGAAAAACAAGACAGAATCGAAGACAAAGGGATAAAAGAGACGCCAAGGCCCACGAATGCCAGTGTGTATACCTTGAAGCCTCTATGATGAGCTGGAAGACACTCCCACTAATGATGTCCTCCGGGTCCGGCCGCGTAATCTGCACAACATAAAGAAATGCAGGTGTAGCATCAGTAAAACCGACCCCATGTACTGAGTAAGTGCCCAGCCTAACCTCGGCAAAGTAGTGACGAGGCTAGAACCGGACTACCAATTAACCTGTGTAGTTCAAATAAATGTATATACAGAAATAAAGGCAGGAAGTAAACAATTAAGTACAATTATGAGAAAATCATACCAGAGTACAAAAGGGAAAAGAAAACACTTATTTAAGTAACAGAACAAGGTAACTGACTAGTATCAGAATAACAACAGGGAATAAACAAGTGCACGACATCACCCTTCCTGCTTTACTCTCATACTCACCAAAATAAGTGAACGGCATCACCCTTCGTGCTTTACTCTCATACTCACCAAAACAGCTGCACAACATCACCCTTCGTGCTTTACTCTCATACTCACCAAAACAAGTGCACAGCATCACCCATCGTGCTTTACTCCCATTCTAACTTAGACAAGTGAACGGCATCACCCTTCGTACTTTTAATAAGAATCATGGCACGGCATCACCCTTCGTGCTTTTAATAAGAATCATGGCACGACATCACCCTTCGTGCTTTACTCTCATACTCACCAACATAAGTGAACGGCATCACCCTTCGTGCTTTTAATAAGAATCATGGCACGACATCACCCTTCGTGCTTTACACTCTTCCTTACAATAGAAAACAATGCACGACATCACCCTTCGTGCTTTAACACTCTTCCTCACCCAAACAGAAATCACAAACAAGGGCAAGGGAGTAGACAAAATAGGAACAGAAATCCCGGCAAGGGAACAATAATTCAACAATTAAATCGCGGCAAGGGAACAATCAATTAAAACAATTAAATCCCGGCAAGGGAACAATATCAAAAGCAACAATGACCCGGCAAAGGTATATTTTAGTAATTCTTCCTCTTTCTTTCACTTTCATTTCCGTGATTTACTCTATCACTTGAGCGAATGCTCCAAAGGATGTAATATCTCATATTTCCTCATTATTCAATTCACAAATTGATCTAATACTCCAAAGAATGTAATATCTCATATTTCCTCATTATTCAATTCACAAATTGATCTAATACTCCAAAGAATGTAATATCTCATATTTCCTCATTATTCAATTCACAAGTTGAGCCAATGCTCCAAATACATACTATCTCATATCTCTTCATTATTCAATTCACAATCTGAGCCAATGCTCCAAAGACATATTATCTCATATTTCTTCATTATTCAAGTCACAATTTGAGCCAATGTTCCAAATACATGTAATATCTCATATTTCCTCATTATTCAATTCACAAGTTGAGCCAATGCTCCAAAGACATACTATCTCATATCTCTTCATTATTCAATTCACAATTTTAGCCAATGCTCCAAAGACATATCATCTCATATTTCTTCATTATTCAATTCACAATTTGAGCCAATGCTCCAAAGACATACTATCTCATATCTCTTCATTATTCAATTCACAATTTTAGCCAATGCTCCAAAGACATATCATCTCATATTTCTTCATTATTCAATTCACAATTTGAGCCAATGCTCCAAAGACATACTATCTCATATCTCTTCATTATTCAATTCACAATTTTAGCCAATGCTCCAAAGACATATCATCTCATATTTCTTCATTATTCAATTCACAATTTGAGCCAATGCTCCAAAGACATACTATCTCATATCTCTTCATTATTCAATTCACAATTTGAGTCAATGCTCCAAAGACATATTATCTCATATTTCTTCATTACAATTTGAGCCAATGCTTCAACAGATTTTACAGGATGCAATTCCCTCCACATATTCTTCACAACATATAGAAATCATCAATTAAACATGGAAATTACCACAAAACCAGAATATTCACAATATAAGGACTCACGGTCATTCTAGACGCCAATGTGTAGATACTCGTCACCATGCCTATACATCGTACTCTACAATTAGCAAGTAACAAATAAGATTCAAATCATATTCCCTCAATCTAAGGTTAGACCGAACACTTACCTCGGGTCTGAAGTATAGAAATCAACCCGAAACCACACGTTTGCCACGAGTATCTGACTCCAAATGGCCCAAATAAATGATTTGGAAGAAGTCTTGTTCTTGGAAAAATCACCTAAGAGTGTTTGAGTTTGAGAAAAAATGAAATATGAAGTAAGAATTCGGTTTTGTACAGCGCAAGCTACTAGTTGGCATGGGAATTGCGAACAAGGGTTCGTAATTAGACATTCCCAGCCTTCGCATTTGCGAACATATTGGTCGCATTTGCGATCAGGCCTGCCCAGGTTAATCTTCGCATTTGCGAACCTCTTGGTCGCATTTGCGATCATGCCTTCCCAGGTCAACCTTCGCATTTGCGAACCTCCTGGTCGCATTTGCGATCAGACCTGCCCAGACCAACCTTCGCATTTGCGAGCTCGCATTTGCGATGCTGGCTTCGCAAATGCGAAGCCTGCAGATCAGCAGCACCAGCAAATTCTAAGTTCAAAAATGCAATCAGTGGCCTATCCGAAACTCACCCGAGCCCTCGGGGCTCCAAACCAAATATACACACTACCTCAAAAACATCCTATGAACTTATCCGTGTGATTAAATCGCCAAAATAACATCATATACATCGAATTAAGCCTCAAAATCCATGAATTTTTTCAAGTTTCATGAAACATCAAATCTTCCATTTTAAGTCCGAAACACATCAAACGACATCTGATTTCAACCAAACTTCACATAAAGTGCTTAAACCATATCTAAGACATGTACCGGGCACCGAAACCAAAGTACGGGCCCGATACCATTACTTTCTATTCAGATTCATATTCAATTTCCGTAAATATTTTCAGAAAAGAATTTTTTCTCAAAAATTCTATGCTCTGGCTTGGGACCTCGGAATTTGATTCCGGTCATACGCCCAAGTCCTATATTTTCCTACGGACCCTCTGGGACCATCAAATCACGGGACCGGGTCCGTTTACCCAAAATGTTGACCGAAGCCAAATTTATTCATTCTAATAATACATCTTAGCATTTGTTTTCACAGAATATCATATTTAAGCTGTCCGGCTACGCGTCCGGACTGTGCACGTAAATCGAGGCAATACAAATGAGGTTTTCAAGGCCTCGAAAGTACGGGATGGGTAATAAAATAGGTGATGACTCTTTGGGTCGTCACATTCTCCACCTCTAAAACAACCATTCGCCCTCGAACGAACAGAAGAAGGAAGTACCTGAGTCGGGAAATAAATGAGGGTAACGGCTCCGCATATCGGACTCAGACTCCCAGGTCGATGCCTCAGGAGGCTGACCCCTCCATTGAACACGAACAGAAGGGAAACTCTTGGATCTCAACTGACGAATCTGCCGGTCTAAAATAGCTACCGGCTCCTCCTCATAAGATAAGCCCTTGTCCAACTGGACAGTGCTGAAATCTAACACGTGGGCTGGATCGCCGTGATACCTCCGAAGCATGGACACATGAAAAACTGGATGCACGGCTGATAAGCTAGGCGGCAATGCAAGCCTATAAGCCACCTCTCCCACTCGATCAAGAATCTCAAACGAACCAATGAATCTAGGGCTAAGCTTGCCCTTCTTCCCAAATCTCATCACGCCCTTCATAGGNCTAAAGGCAAGAACTAATCCCATGATCTTCCAAAGTCAATAACACAAGATCGGAGCATGCCCTCCAATATCTGAATAGTCCGCTCGGACTATCCATCCGTCTGAGGATTAAATGTTGTACTCAACTCAACCTGGGTGCCTAACTCTCGCTGAACTGCCCTCCAGAAACGCGAGGTAAACTATGCGCCCCAGTCCGAAATAATAGATACCGGCACACCATGAAGGCAAACAATATCCCGGATATAGATCTCAGCTAACTTCACAAATCGATTGGCCAAATCCTGAACATCCAAAGCAAGCGGCCTCTGACTGACCGGAATAAAAGCAAGACTTCCCAAACTAGCTGACTTCCTACTCAAAGCATCGGACACCACATTGGCCTTCCCCGGGTGATATAAGATGGTAATATCATAATCCTTCAACAGCTCCAACCATCTTCTCTGCCTCAAATTCAACTCCTTTTTCTTGAACAAGTACTGAAGACTCTTATGATGCATGAACACCTCACACGCCACGCCATACAGTTAGTGCCTCCAAATCTTCAATGCGTGGACAATGGGTGCCAACTCCAAATCATGCACTAGATAGTTCTTCTCATGAATCTTCAACTGCCTTGAAGCATAAGCAATGACTTTTCCATCCTGCATCAATACTGCACCAAGCCCAATACGGGAAGCATCACAATAGACTATATAAGGCCCTGAACCTGTGGGCAAAACCACTACCAGTTCCGTAGTCAGAGCTGTCTTGAGCCTCTGAAAGCTCGTCTCACACTCGTCCAACCATCTGAACTGGTCACCTTCTGGGTCAACCTGGTCATTGGGACTGCACTGGATGAGAACCCCTCCACGAACCGACGATAATAGACTGCTAATCCTAAGAAACTCCGGATCTCTGTAGCTGATGCTGGTCTAGGCCAGTTCTTGACTGCCTCAATCTTCTTCGAGTCAACATGAATACCCTCTGCTGACACGACATGACCTAGGAATGCAACTGAGCTCAACCAGAACTCACACTTTGAAAACTTTGCATAAAGGTGACTATCCTTCAGAGTCTGAAGAACCACTCTGAGATACTGCTCGTGCTCCTCCTGACTGCGGAAGTATATCAATATATCATCAATGAAGACTATCACGAACGAGTACAGATAAGGCCTGAACACTCGGTTCATCAAATCCATAAAAGTTGATGGGGCATTCGTCAACCCAAACGACATGACTAAAAACTCGTAATGCCCATACCGAGTGCGGAAAGCTATCTTAGGGACATCGGATGCCCTAATCCTCAACTGATGGTAGCCAGATCTCAAGTCTATCTTCAAAATACCCTAGGCTCCTGAAGCTGATCGAACAAATCATCAATCCTCGGCAGCGGATACTAATTCTTGATTGTAACCTTGTTCAGTTGCCGGTAATCAATGCACATCCTCATCGAACCATCTTTTTTCTTCACAAACAATACCGGAGCACCCCAAGGAGAAACGTTGGGCCTGATGAAACCCTTCCCAAGCAAATCATGCAACTGTTCCTTCAACTCTTTCTGCTCTGGCGGGGCCAAGCGATATGGTAGAATAGAAATGGGTTGGGTGCCCGGAGCCAGATCAATGCAGAAATCAATGTCCCTGTCCGGTGGAATCCCCCGTAGGTCTGAAGGGAAAACTTCAGGAAACTCACGAACTACGCGTACCGAATCAATAGGGGGATCCTCAACACTGGAATCGCGTATATAAGCCAAATAATCCAAACACCCCTTCTCGACCATACGCCGAGCCTTCATGTACGAAATGACACTGCGGGTAGAATGACCAGGAGTTCCTTTCCACCCAAAACGGGGCAATTTCTGTAAGGCTAAGGTCACCGTCTTGGCATGAAAATCCAAGATACCATGATATGGGGATAACCAGTCCATCCCCAATATAACATCAAAGTCGATCATACCTAAAAGCAACAAATCAACATGGGTCTCAAGATCCCCAATCACCACAACACAAGAACGATGGACACGATCGACCACGAAAGAATCACCCACTGGTGTAGATACATAAACATGAATACTCAGTGGATCACTAGGCATGACCAGGTATGGTGCAAATAAGAGGACACATACGAATACGTAGACACTGGGTCAAACAGCACTGAAGCATCTCTATCACAAACCCAAATAGTACTTGTAATAACTACATCTGAAGACTCAGCCTCTGGCCTGGCTGGAAGAGCATAACATCGGGGCTGGGCCCTACCACCCTAAACCACATCTCTGGGACTGCCGGCTGCTGGCTGGCCTCCACCTCTGGCGGCTTGAGATCCACCTCTATGACCTCTACCTCCACCTCTAGCACCTCTACCCCCACCTCTAGCTGGCTGGCATGCTGTGGAACACCTGGTGCCTGTACCATGGCACAGGAACCCTGATGCTGAGAACTACCTGATGCTCGAGGGCAAAACCTGGCAAGGTGACCTGGATCACCACAAGTGTAACAAGATCTCGGCTGCTGAGGGAACTGAATCTGACCCTGTCGACCAGAATAGCAACCCTAGAAGCTCTGAAGCGGGGGTGCACCGACAGGGGCTGATGGTGCACTGCGGGATACCTGAAGCGCCTACTGGAATAGCCTAGGAGGATGGCCCCTTCCAAAAGAATCTCTGCCTACGGATGAGGCACCATTGAACTGACCGAAATAGCGAGGTCTCTTGTCAGACCCCTGACCACTGCCCTGTGATAAAACCATATCAATGCGCCTGGCCTTATTGGCCGCCTCCTGGAATGAAATATTAGTGCCTGTCTCTCTGGCCATCTAGAGTCTAATAGGCCGAGCTAGACCCTCAATATACCTCCTCACTCTCTCACGATCAGTGGGGAGTATCATGATAGCATGTCGGGCTAGAGTGATGAATCCGGTCTCATACTTAGTGACTGACATAGATCCCTGCTGGAGACGCTCAAACTGCCTCCGGATGTCCTCTCTCTGAGTAATGGGAAGGAACTTCCCCAAAAATACCTCTGAGAACTGAATCCAAGTCAAAGGTGTAGATCCAGCTGGTCTGGCTAGGATATAATCTCTCCACCAATTTTTGGCTGCGCACGATAACCGAAAAGTAGCGAAGTCAACTCCGTTGGACTCCACTATGCCCATATTCCGAAAAACCTCATAGAACCTATCCAAATAATCTTGGGATTCCTCTGATGGTGAACAAGTAAAAGTAGCAGTGAATAACTTAGTGAACTTGTCAAGTCTCCACAAAGCATCTGCTGACACAGTTGCTCCCTCTACTATCGGTGCTGCAATACCCAGCTGAGCTACTCCAGCTGGCTGAGGTGCCGGAGTCTGAAAATATGGAGCTAGCTGCTCTGGCACGCAGGCGGCAGGAGTCTGGGCACCTCCCCCAGCCTGAGAGATGGCAGGTGCAGTAGGAAGAAAACCCCCATGTGCTACACTCTCCATGAGTCCGACTAGACGGACAAGGGCGTCCTGAAGCACTAGGGTAGCTATGAACCCCTCTGGGACCTGAGCTGATCCAACTGGGACTGCCAAAATTGGGACCTCCTCGTCAGACTCGACCTGAGGGTACTCCACTGGGGTTTCTGCTCTAGGTTGAGCCCGGCCCCAACCTCGGCCTCTAGCACATCCTCGTCCTCGACCTCGACCCCGATTAGGAGTTGTAGCAGGAGTGTCAGGATGCTGAGCGGAACCAAGGGAAGCACACGTCCTCGCCATCTGCGAGAGAATAGAATAGAAACTCAATCAGTACTCAGAATTCATAGTGCACGATAGAGATGAAAAGAAGTATGGAGTCATCCTAACTTTTGCAGCCTCTAGGGGATAAATACAGACGTCTCCGTACCGATCCCTTAGACTCTACCAACTATTCCGTGAGTTGTAAGACCTAAGTAACCTAGTGCTCTGATACCAACTTGTCACGCCCCGAAATCCCTCCATTGGGCCATGATGGCGTCTAACGTTGAACCCGCTAGACAAGCCAACGTATATAAATAAACTAGCAAATTAACACAAATTTAATAGGATAAACTAAACGGTTCACTATTTAACAGCAAAATTTAAATGTGGTTTCAAGCTAAATAAAGATAACATAATACAACAACGCGTAAATTTCCCAAAACCTGGAGTCACAAACTCACGAACTGTCTAAGAGTGCTAAATACAAGTCCGAAAGGAAATACATGTCTGCCTTTGAAACTAAAGGAAAAACAAGACAGAATCGAAGACAAAGGGATAAAAGAGACGCCAAGGCCCACGAAGGCCAGTGTGTATACCTTGAAGCCTCTATGATGAGCTGGAAGACACTCCCACTAATGATGTCCTTCGGGTCCGGCCCCGTAATCTGCACAACATAAAGAAGTGCAGGTGTAGCATCAGTACAACCGACCCCATGTACTGAGTAAGTGCCCAGCCTAACCTCGGCGAAGTAGTGACAAGGCTAGAACCGGACTACCAATTAACCTGTGTAGTTCAAATAAATGTATATACAGAAATAAAGGCAGGAAGTAAACAGTTAAGTACAATTACGAGAAAATCATACCAGAGTACAAAAGGGAAAAGAAAACACTTATTTAAGTAACAGAACAAGGTAACTGACTAGTATCAGAATAACAACAAGGAATAAACAAGTGCACGGAATCACCCTTCCTGCTTTACTCTCATACTCACCAAAATAAGTGAACGGCATCACCCTTCGTGTTTTACTCTCATACTCACCAAAACAGGTGCACAACATCACCCCTCGTGCTTTACTCTCATACTCACCAAAACAAGTGCACAGCATCACCCGTCGTGCTTTACTCCCATTCTCACTTAGACAAGTGAACGGCATCACCCTTCGTGCTTTTAATAAGAATCATGGCACGGCATCACCATTCGTGCTTTTAATAAGAATCATGGCACGACATCACCCTTCGTGCTTTACACTCTTCCTTACAATAGAAAACAGTGCACGACATCACCCTTCATGCTTTAACACTCTTCCTCACCCAAACAGAAATCACAAACAAGGGCAAGGGAGTAGACAAAATAGGAACAGAAATCCCGGCAAGGGAACAATAATTCAAAGAATGTACTATCTCATATTTCCTCATTATTCAATTCACAAGTTGAGCGAATGCTCCAAAGACATACTATCTCATATCTCTTCAATATTCAATTCACAATCTGAGCCAATGCTCCAAAGACATATTATCTCATATTTCTTCATTATTCACTTCACAATTTGAGCCAATGCTCCAAATACATGTAATATCTCATATTTCCTCATTATTCAATTCACAAGTTGAGCCAATGCTCCAAAGACATACTATCTCATATCTCTTCATTATTCAATTCACAATTTGACCCAATGCTCCAAAGACATTTTATCTCATATTTATTCATTATTCAATTCACAATTTGAGCCAATGCTCCAAAGACATACTATCTCATATCTCTTCATTATTCAATTCACAATTTGAGTCAATTCTCCAAAGACATATTATCTCATATTTCTTCATTGCAATTTGAGCCAATGCTCTTACAGAGTTTACAGGATACAATTCCCTCCACATATTCTTCACAACATATAGAAATCATCAATTAAACATGCAAATTACCACAAAACCAGAATATTCACAATATAAGGACTCACGGTCATGCTAGACACCAATGTATAGATACTCTTCACCATGCGTATACATCGTACTCTACAATTAGCAAGAAGCAAACAAGACTCAACTCCTATTCCCTCAAGCTAAGGTTAGACCGAACACTTACCTCGGGTCCGAAGTATAGCAATCAACCCGAAACCACACGTTTGTCACGAGTATCCGACTCCAAATGGCCCAAATAAATGATTTGGAAGAAGTCTTGTTCTTGGAAAAATCGCTTAAGAGTGTTTGAGTTTGAGAAAAAATGAAATATGAAGTAAAAATTCGATTTTGTACAGTGCAGGCTACTGGTTGGCATGGGAATTGCGAACAGGGATTCCCAATTGCGAACCTTTCAGACATTCCCAGCCTTCGCATTTGCGAACATATTGATCGCATTTGCGAACATATTGATCGTGTTTGCGATCATGCCTACCCAGGTTAAACTTCGCATTTGCGAACCTCCTGGTCGTATTTGCGATCATGCCTGCCCAGGTTAACCTTCGCATTTGCGAACTTCTTGGTCGCATTTGCGATCAAACCTGCCCAGACCAACCTTCGCATTTGCGATTAGTAGCTTGCATTTGCGAGCTCGCATTTTCGATGCTAGCTTAGCAAATGCGATGCCTGCAGATCAGCTGCACCAGCAAATTCTAAGTTCAAAAATGCAATCTTTGACCTATCCGAAACTCACCCGAGCCCTCGGTGCTCCAAACCAAATATACACACTACCTCAAAAACACCTTATGAACTTATATGTGCGATCAAATCGCCAAAATAACATCATATACATCGAATTAAGCCTCAAAATCCATGAATTGTATCAAGTTTCATAAACCATCAAATCTTCCATTTTATGTATGAAACACATCAAACGACATCCGATTTCAACCAAACTTCACATAAAGCGATTAAACCATATCTAAGACCTGTACCGGGCACCGAAACCAAAATACGGGCCCGATACCATTACTTTCTATTCAGATTCACATTCAATTTCCATAAATATTTTCAGGAAACAATTTTTACTCAAAAATTCATTTCTCGCGCTTGGCACCTCTGAATTTGATTCCGGGCATAAGCCCAAGTCCCATATTTTCCTACGGACCCTCCGGGACCGTCAAATCACGGGTCCGGGTCCGTTTACCCAAAATGTTGACCGAAACCAAATTTATTCATTTTAATAACACACCTTAGCATTTTTTTCACAGAATCTCATATTTAAGTTGTCCGGCTACACGCCAGGACTGCACATGCAAATCGAGGCCAATACAAATGAGGTTTCAAGGCCTCAAAAGTACGAGATGGGTAATAAAATAGGTGATGGCCCTTTGGGTCGTCACAAGTGGGAGTGGGGACATTTAAAACATATAACGATAAACAGCCAAGTAGGGTATTGGAATGGGTTAGACATGTTCAGAGATTGTTTGCCCTGACATTGCCACTAACCAGACATAAGGAGTCACATAGAGAGGGTCAAGGGATTGGTGGTACAACACAATCATGAAAATAGCTAATAGATATTCCCAAAACACACAGGACAAGAGAGATAATAGCATGCTGAGGATGTATTCTAGTTGCAAGTTTCATAGAATAACCATAAGTAAAAACAGACTAAGAACAATAAGAACTAAAACAAGTAGAGAATCATGTTGTTGATGAAGCTTAAAATTTAAAATAAGGCATACCAGTGAAGAGGAAAGCAAGCAGAGTGAGAGAGAACAAGACAAGAGCACAATGGTTAGCCTTGGTTTATAGCCAGTTAACAGTAACCAAGAGCAGGGAAGAGTAGTAGAGTAGAGTACCTTTTGTAAGAGAGAGAGAGTTCTAACACAAGTCAGTGTGTGTAAGAGAAATCTTAGAACAGTGTATTGTTCGTGTCCTATTTAATGAAAGAGCATGAGTACTTATAGTTGAAAAGAAAGTACTAGAATAAGGTAGAAATCACATCAGCATGGTTAATTAAGGAGCTCAGAATCAATTAATCAGGAAATTAAGGCAACTACACCCTTAGGTTAAGGGAATTAATTCAAACGGTAAGAATAAAAAATATATAAGTCAAGAAGAATCAGTACAACTTAATAAGGAAGGAATCAATTTAGTTCAGTAATTATAACAACAAAGAATCAGTAAAGTAAAAATCAGAAGTCTTCCCTTAATTAAGGGAGTCATTTCAAACGATAGATATGAGGTAGCAAAATAAGGAAAGAATTCACATGGCAAGAGTACAACAATCAAGGAGACAATTTGAACATGGCAAGCACAGAGTAAGTAATTGGGACTAGGTTCAGAAGTTTTAATTAAGGAAACAATGTCAAGAATCAGTAAACATTGTAATCGACCACACAATAAGGCAGGATATAATTCAGAGGTTGGAAATCAGTAAAGGGGTATCAATCAAAAGAGATTAGGGATCCTAAATTAGTACCAATTCAGGAAAAACCTTATCTATTTAAGGAAATATCGGGAATCAGCATGGTATTACTCATAGTCATTCAAGGATTCAAAAATGTCAAAATAAGCACTGATTTGAACGGGATAAACACACATTAGGCAATAAGCAATGGAATTAAAGACCAACAACATAGCAAAGTAATAATCACAAATAATCAGGGATTACTCATGGGATACAGACATACATACAACTTGGAGGAAAAAATCAGTACAGACATACTCAGGGTTAGAATATAGTGCTAAAACTAAAGTTTTAACATAATAAATCATGATTAAAAGTGATAAAGCGTTTAAGCATATGAGAAAAATCACTTGAACTTTGAGAAACTGTTTAAAGAAAAGTTCCAGAAACCCTAAATGTAAAACTTGTTTAAAAATGGAAAACCTTTGAGAAAAGTGCAATAATACGAGTAATAAGCCTGAATCTAGTGTAGATCTAAGAAAACAAGAAGTTTCACATACTAGGGCTTCCAGAAAACCTTAGAGAAGATAAAAAGAACCTCGAGCAGCATTAACTCGAGCCTCAGAGGTCATAACCTTTCTCGAAGTTAAGCTTTTGAAGGCTTGAAGTGCACAGGGGACGCCAGGGGTGTGAGCAGACAAGTTCTTGCCCTTCGAGGGCCTTAGAGATGCCATTACCGGTCACAGAAGAGCCATGGGAGGCAAGGGGATGAGGGCTTCAAGGTCTCCGTCTAGTGGATGGCCGGAGAAGACGGAGAGTTCATCGGAACATGAAGAGACAGAAGTCTCTAAAATAGACTAGAGAGAGAGAGATGAAGAGTCTCGAAGGAATCAGACCGGGGAGGGGGCGGTTAGTTGAGTTAATTTAGGAAATTAAATTCTGGGTCATTGATCTATTTAGCCGCCTCAGATAACTTGAGGGCTTGGGATGGGTAGGGTTTAGTATTTGGGCTAGGTAGTTAGGCTGGTTATGATCAGGTGGGTTGGGGTTAAATTTTTCTAGAATTTTAATAATAATAGGCTAAATGTTAAATACCCAATTAAATAGGATAATTAATTACTTAAAATAACTAATAATTCTGTAAAATGGAATTAAGACCAAATAAATGAAATTGAGATGATTAACTAGTATAAAATATAAAAAATGATCAGTTATAGATTTTAAAACGATATAAGTGTACATTTGTGCTATTATTGCAAAAATTGTTAAAACTAACTAAATAATGTCAATATTGGCGAATTTGAGAAATAATCAAATCCTAATGGGATGAAATAGGATTAAAAACAAGATGTTGAGTTGGAAAACATTTTGAAATTACTTATAATACGATTTGTGAATAATTATTGAATAAAAATATCAGAAAAATGGGAAAATATTTGATAAAAATATTAAAAATTCATGGAAAATGCCAATTATTATAAAAGTGATTTTGAAGGTATATATGCAAATTTGAAAATAATTTGAGGTAAAATTGGGTATCAACAGCTGCCCCTCTTTACCCGGGAAGGATGAAAGAGTTGTCGGGCAAAGATAGGATAGCCAATTTTGATCGAAATAAAACTGTGGGATAGAATTAGGCCGTACTCTAGCTTCTGAGCTGCCTACATATCCTTGGTTTTACAGGAATCAGGCTGTATGTAGTTCCGGAATCATCGGCGAAATATACTGATGTTGTTTCACAAGAACGGATGCAAGGTGCGAGGTAAGGAAAAGTAGGACGGTCTTACGGGGTTGTATCGGAGAACTGGAGCGGTCCGCTCCTGCCTGGTTGGCTGTTCCGGCCGGATTACCCGCAAATAAATAACAAGCATATATCGTGCATAATATAAACACGATGCAATTTCCCGTTGGACTATGAATGTTGTCTCGGGACAATTAAGGGTGATTGTCCTTAGACCATGATGTCCTGGGCCATGAATCGCTTGGTGCGAGATTCGCAGGCTATGAAACAACGTTCTCGGGCCATGAGGATGGTGTCTTCGAACCATGTTGCCTTTGAATAATGACATGCAAGTTGAATAAAAGAGATCATCAGACCATAAAATGATGTTCTCGATCCATGAAGATGGTGCCTCCGAACGATGACTCCTTTGGACAAGTTGGCAATATTTCAGCCCATCAAGAATGCAGTAGTATCATGCCAACAAGACAAAGTTTATCTTGCGATTTGCGAAATAAAAAAGGGGCAGAACTTAGCCCGAGAGAAGCACAAATAAGTAATGTCACAGAAGATGGTTGCTTTGAAGAGATAGATAGGAGCTTTATGCAATGAAGTAAAATGCAGGGGAGGTAGCGTAGAACCTCATAAGGCAGAATGGTAGACTTATGCAGTGCAGGAAATGAAATGTAGGGGGAGGTAGCGTAGAACCTTGGAAGGCAGAATGGTAGCCTTATGCAATGCAGGAAATAAAATACGGGGGAGGTAGCGTAGAACCTCAGAAGGCAGAATGGTAGCCTTATGTGGTGCAAGAAATAAAATGCAGGGGAGGTAGTGTAGAACCTCGGAAGGAAGAATGATAGCCTTATGCAGTGTAGGAAATAAAATGCGGGGGAGGTAGCATAGAACCTCGGAAGGCAGAATGGTAGCCTTATGCAGTGCAGGAAATAAAATGCAGGAGAGGTAGCGTAGAACCTCGGAAGGCAGAATGGTAGCCTTATGCAGTGCAGGAAATAAAATGCAGGAGAGGTAGCGTAGAACCTCGGAAGGCAGAATGGTAGCCTTATGCAGTGAAGGAAATAAAATGCAGGTGAGGTAGCGTAGAACCTCGGAAGGCAGAATAGTAGCCTTATGCAGTGCAAGAAATAAAATACATGGGAGGTAGCGTAGAACCTCAGAAGGCAGAATGGTAGCCTTATGGCTGAAGAAACTGTGCCAATTGAAATTAATAGAACTTTCATTGATAACTTTAAGTTACTCGTTGATGGTGCCATTTTCGTAAATTCTTGGCTATGTGGTGTAATTTTGCAAGCTGAAATGGTTGTTATTTGAAAATTGAGAGTCAAGAAGAGGGGAAAAAAGACTGCAGAGATAAGTGTTTGAGAGAGAGAGAGAGGAGTATAAATAAAAGATGGAGGGCTAAGGACACGTATTTGTGGGATAGGATGAAATCTGAGCCGTTCGATTAGGTAAGAGAAAGTAAGAAAATTTATAAACTGCGGTGATTCGATTATGGTGAATAAGTGTTGTTTGTGATGATAGTAGGCGTCGGCATGTGCGACGAGTTTGAGAGTGTATCCTTAAGAAATATGAATCTTGCAAAAATAGTAATGTGTTCTGGGCTTCCGCCGTCTTGATACCTGCATCCAAAGAAAAATTGTGAGTTATGTAAAGGGGAAGGTTAGTTCGCATTCCCACGACGCGGTTCAAGGCATTGCAACCCCTCTTGCCATGGAATTTTGAGAGTCCTTCTAAAAATTCTGTCCTAGTTTGGTGGGTGAATGCTTCTGGTTGTTGCTTGTGCGGTGCTCGGCTGCATTTGCTTCGGAATTTTGAGGCCCCTCCTAAAAATTCTGCCCCAATTTCCATTTGTGGGGGAAATGAAATTTTATTAAAATGTGACCGAACCCATAGGGCTGCCTACGTATCCCCCCTCTTAAAAAGGAATCAGGTCAGGCATAGTTCAAATTACAACATTTGATAAAAGCATGAAAGTTACACATACTAGCCCTTGACTGCATCTGAGTTGATTGGCTTTGGCCAGATTTCTCCATCCATTTCTGCAAGTATGAGTGCTCCTCCTGTCAACACTCGGTGAACCATGTACGGGACTTGCCAATTGGGAGAGAATTTCCCTTTTGCTTAGTCTTGGTGAGGAAAGATCTTCTTTAACACCAGCTACCCCGGTGTGAATCGTCTCGGCTTGACTTTCTTGTTGAAGGCTATGGTCATTCTGTTCTGATGTAGCTGACCATGACAAACTACGTTCATTATTTTCCATCTATGAGGGACAACTGCTCATAACGGCTTCGTACCCACTCTGCATCGCTGAGTTCGGTTTCTTGTATGATTCTCAGAGATGGAATTTCGACCTCGGCAGGAATAACGGCTTCTGTACCATAAACTAGCATGTGAGGAGTTTCCCCAGTTGATGTGCGGACTGTTGTGCGGTATCTCAGTAAGGCGAATGACAACTTTTCATGCCATTCCTTGTGCTTCTCTATCATTTTTCTCAATATATTCTTGATATTCTTGTTGGCAGCCTCAACGACTCCATTCATCCGAGGTCTGTATGTTGTGGAATTCTTGTGTTTGACCTTGAAGGATTCACACATGGCTCTCATCAGGTCACTGTTGAGGTTGGAACCATTGTCGGTAATGATTGACTCTGAAACTCTGAATCGACAAACTATGCGGTCGCGGACAAAGTCGGCCACGACTTTCTTAGTAACTGCTTTGTAAGAGGTTGCTTCAACCCATTTGGTAAAGTAATCAATAGCAACCAGAATAAACCTGTGTCCGTTGGAGGCGGCAGGCTCGATCGGTCTAAAAAAACATCTATGCCCCAGGCGGCGAACGACCATGGTGAACTTGTTGCATTAAGCTCACTCGGAGGTACCTTTATCATATCCCTATGTATATAAAAACAGTGGCACTTCCATACATACTGGATGCAATCCATTTCCATGGTCATCCAGAAATAACCGACCTGAAGTATCTTCTTTGCTAGAACGAACCCGTTCATATGAGGACCGCATGTACCAGCGTGTATCTCCTCCAATAGTTTTGTTGCTTCTTTTGCTTCGACACACCTTAGTAAACCCAAATCAAGAGTCCTCTTATACAGGATCCCTCCGCTGTGAAAGAAATTGTTTCACATCTTCGAAGTGCACGTTTTTGAGTAGCGTTTGCAAGTTCTGGATATTCTCCATTTGCCAAGTACTCCTTGATATCATGAAACCAAGGCTTTCCATCTGCTTCTTCTTTAACATGGACGCAGTAGGCCAGCTGATTGTGGATCCCCACTGGGATAGGATTGATGATATTCTTGTCTGGATGCTGGATCATAGATAACAAAGTAGCCAATGCATCGGCGAGCTCATTCTGGATTCTGGGACGTGCCGGAACTCTATCTTTATGAACCTCTTTCTCAACTCATGTACACGATGTAGATATGGCAGTATCTTGGAATTCTTGGTCACCCATTCTCCTTGTACTTGGTGTATCAATAGGTCTGAATCACCAATCACTAATAACTCTTGAACATTCATGTTGATGGCCGAGTTGAGCCCCAAGATGCAGGCCTCATATTCAGCCATGTTGTTGGTGCAGGGGAACCTGAGTTTGGCAGATACTGGATATTGCTGAACAGTTTCTGATATTAAGACTGCCCCAATACCTACGCCTTTGAAGTTTCAGCCCCATCAAAGAACATCCTCCAACCATCATAGGATTCTGCAATGTCCTCTCCTACGAATGACACTTCTTCATTAGGAAAATACGTTTTTAATGGTTCGTATTCCCCGTCCACAGGATTTTCAGCAAGATGATCTGCTAATGCTTGTCCCTTTACCGCTTTTTGAGTCACGTAAATAATGTCGAACTCACTTAATAGGATTTTCCATTTGGCCAGTTTGCCAGTGGGCATGGGCTTCTGAAAGATGTATTTCAACAGATCCATGCTTGATATGAGGTACGTCGTATATGCACAGAAATAGTGCCTCAACTTTTGTGCGACCCAAGTTAGAGCACAGCAAGTGCATTCCAATAAAGAGTACCGGGCTTCATATGGAGTGAATTTCTTGCTAAGATAGTAAGTGGCCTGCTCTTTCCTTCCTATTTCGTCATGTTGCCCAAGAACGCAACCAAAAGCTCCATACAACACAGCAAGGTAAAGTAACAGAGGTCTACCTGGCTCGGGAGGTACCAGGACTAGTGGTGTTGAGAGATACTCCTTGATTCTATGAAAGTCCTTTTGACAATCATCGGTCCATTTGGTTGCATCATCATTTTTCAGCATCTTGAAAATTGGTTCACAAATGACAGTAGACTGGGCTATGAACCGACTGATGTAATTGAGCCTCCCCAGGAAAATCATAACATCCTTCTTGTTCTTTGGTGGCAGCAATTCTTGGATGGTTTTGACCTTTGATGGATCCAGTTCTATTCCTCGACGACTGACGATGAACCCTAGTAACTTGCCAGCAGGAATCCCGAATGCACACTTTGCAGGGTTAAGTTTCAAATTGTACTTCCTTAACCTGTTGAAGAACTTCCTTAGATCTCCCATATGGTCAGTGGCTTTACTTGATTTGATGATAACATCGTCCATGATCACGCTCAACTATGTCTTATAAAAAGACTAAACGGGCGCTGCAAATATAATCTGGG